>JASFAT010004189.1:0-182911 GCA_031353405.1 Baronia brevicornis | reverse complement strand
ATATCAAATAATTCACGAAACAATTTTACTAGACGTGATTTATTGTCACAGGAAACATAAGAATCCTTAGTTAAGATGTTATCAATATTACAACGCGGTTTGTATACATATATGTCTGTGTATACGATGCGCTGGTCAAAAAGTTTTGGTCGTCAATGACAAATAAAAGGCGATTGGAGATTATACTCAATCTACGGCTGAATTAGCAGCAACTTTCGACGTTACTATCACTGTTTTGATACTGCTACTAGTCGATTTGCGTCAAATTGGTAAGGTAAAAAAGCTTGAAAAATGAGTTTTCTTTTATGGGATAGGAAGGCAAACGAGCAGGCGTGTCACCTGATGGAAAGCAATCACGCCGCCTATAAACATCCGCAGTGCATAGGCAGTGCAGAAACTCTGCCAGCTTTTAAGGATAGTGTCATTGTGGGAGGGGAAGGGGGGAGAGGAGAGAGGGGGTTCTCACCAGACCTTGCACCCACAGGCTTCTGCGTTTTCCAGAATTCAAACTACATATTGTCAGGAATAAAATTAAATTCAGTTCGATTCACAACAGTTTGTTACCGTCAAGCTAATTTCGTCAAGAAGGTCATCGATAAATTGCCATTGCACTGACAAAGATGCAACGATTCCATGGGTTTATTACTTTGATTAATACAAATAAATATGTTTGTATATAGAAAAAAATATATTTAAATGACTTGATGAAATTAGACGAAATAAATTACTTTATTTCATTTCGTACAAAACTGAAAAAAAGGCCTACAAGGCAGGCAACGCTTCCGCGACTCCTGTGATGTCGCGGTTGCCCGTGGGCGGCGTTGATTGCTTTCCATCAGCGACACGCTTGTTCGTTTGCCCTCCTATCCCATAAAAAAAACTGAAATTTCAAAGGTTAAGCTATTATTATATAACCTATTATTATATAACCATCGTTTAAAGACTATATTTTTAAAAGCAATGCAATTTTTTTTTTTCTCTAACTGATATTGTTTTTATTAACTTTTGGAATCACGATAACTACCCATTCATTAAGTTACAGCTTGTGAAGGGTCAAACAAGTTCAGTAATAATGGATGTACATACATAATTATGGACTTGATAATAAATATCACTCATCGGTATCGGAAAAAAAATATTTAAAAATAAATGGTACTTCAATAAACAATAACTGTAGACATCATAAGGTAATTGGGCCTTCAAAACATCGATAATCGGTACATACTGATTATCGATTTTTTGAAGGCCCAATTACTATAAATTTATATGTACACATACTTATGTGTACGTATAAAAAACAAGTAATATAAAAAAAATGAAAACATTTCCTACTATTAAATATTTAATTAATGAATTCATATTTAAAAAACTGTATTAACATAAGTGTCATCCACAACGAGTTTAACTAGCTTAACTATTAGTTCAAACTCTCCCTATATATTCTTTTTTTTTAACGTGTAGTAGATAACACTTGATAGATGGGAATTGAACGGTTATAGATTTCAAATTAATTTTATTTTTCTATAGAAATACATACATACATATCGTCACGCCCGTCTCCCGTAGGGGTAGGCAGAAACATCTGCACAGATCTCCATCTGCTACGATCTCGGCATACTTCCCTTGCTTCCTCCACACTCATTATTCTCCTCATGCAAGCCTGCCGGTTGAGGGTACTCTTGACCTGGCCTTCCTTAAAAAGTTCAGCAATTTGGTTAAGGTACGTTTTTCGTGGTCTTCCTCTTCCTTTATTTGAAATGATTTTTTTCTTAGTCTCCCTATTTTATTTTTATCTATTCTTTTATTGAGTTTTGTCAATATTTTCCATAATAATGTTCAGCACACGCTACAAAATCGTTCTCTTTATTCTATGTCGATTTAATGGTGCTGTTAAACTAGTCTCGCGGTTTTGTGGGCGTTTTTTTTATAACACTTAATAGCTGCCACAGTGGCATGAGTACTTTGTAAGGATGTGTTGACTTTGTAATGTAATTATGTAGAATGAATTGGATGTGTGAACACAAAGATTGAACGATGACGCATCACGTCAAGCAGTAGACAGCTTTAGGCTGATGGTAACGACGTTTTGTTTATGGTCCATCAGATATAAAAAATGAGATAACTTTTAAAATATTCGAGCAATCCTTTTAGAATATAACTACAATTAAAGTTTATTTCATTACAAAGATCAGAAGAATTATTTTTTTTATTTCTTTATTTGATGTGATTGTATTAAAAAACATAAATAAAAAATAAAGACTCTTTTTTCAACAACCAATTCAAAAACCAAAAAACAACCAATCATTCATTTTTCAAAAAACGAACAAAACAAAAGTATGATTTATTGAAATCATAATTTTGTTTCTATTATATATAAATATATCATTACATGTGCAGAAATGTATTATTCTGATCAAATTCAAATAAAATTATGCTCTTGAAAATTGTACTAAAATTCTGACGATGAAGATAGACGCATTCAACATTATACAGCGAGAACTATCGGTGTGGCTATTAACCGTTTAAAGAGTGCTACAAGGATTGTAAGAGGCTGGATCCAAAATTAGCAGACCAAGCACAGGCCGAACAAAGTGTACGACAGCGCGGGAAGATCGATATATGGCATCAACAATATTGAGAAATTGATTTAAAACTGTTAAAATCAAAAATCACAGAAGTGCTAAAGATAATTTCAGAAACGTAAACTTTTGTAAACAGTCAACGTTGTTTGCCTGGGTTATATTATGAGACATGTCAGATAAAAATTGTTACAATTAATCATGATGAGAAAAGACAGGTTAGCCGGAGAATTTTATTCATTTATTTATTTATGGACCATCAACAGGAGATACATTCATTATACATTATTCTAAATAATTCTAAAAACATACTTAAATGTATATGGACAGTCAAAAGTTTTACTTAGCTTAGATCCGCGACAAGTAAAACAATAACAGAAAATTAATAATGTGTGTTTTTCCGTTGGGTTTAGTGGATTTATTTGGAACTTAAACCAAAAACTTACCGAAAATCGACAACCGAAAAGTTGTCACTTTTCGGTTGTCTTCCGTAGAGTCTACTATACATGAAGATGCCTCGTGTTGGGGCGAAACACGTGTCGTGTACAAGATGGAAAAGTGATAGTGTGTTTGGCGTTGTGTATAGTGGTTGGTGGGTGGAGAGTTGATGACCGATTTTCGGTAAGTTTTTGGTTTAAGTTCCAAATAAATCCACTAAACCCAACGGAAAAACACACATTATTAATTTTCTGTTATTGTTTTACTTGTCGCGGATCTTAGCTAAGTAAAACTTTTGACTGTCCATATAGTGATGGATTTCCGCAAAGTAACGCCTGACTCCATTAATAATACTTAAATGTAATCCTAATTATAGATGGACACAACATTAACATAAAAAGTGAAAGCAGACAAATCATATATTATACAGACTTAAATGTTAGATCTTATACGCCGTGTGAATTGTAACACACTGTCGTAGAGAATATCTAAAGCGTTGTTTTTTTTTTTTCATGTATTGGTGGTACAGTTCACACAACGATCCAAAAATGCTCCTTTTCATTTCCTTGAGAAATAAACTAAAATTTTGCACCCGTGCATGTACTCTGGGTAATGCGAAATTAACACCACTTAGAATATGAAGACTGTGAATGTTATTATGTAAGATCTTGTGCAGAAATATCAACGAAAGGTCCCTCTAGTTTCAAGTTTTTCCATATGAAAATATGCCAATGTTTGTTTGGGAAAAAAATTGTCTTATATAAGATATTTAGCGTGATATAAAAGTAGGAATTGACTTTTAAATTACTTTTTTTAAATTACTTGTTTATCTATGTTTTTCCAATTTTTAAATACTAATGAAACCTGAACATTATTATCACAGGGATATTTTCATAGATGAGTTCGTCGGTATTGTATTCCTGTTTTTTAAATTTAATTAAACTATAATTTGCAATTAAAATTGTAAATTGAATACTGTTAACCCCGCTAACGTTCCGCTATGGTCTCTTCACCTTTGACATTATGCATGTAAATGAATCGATACGTGTTAAAGACACTTCAGTGTATAAAAACAAAGAGTAATATACTGAATATGATATATTTTGGGTGACAAGGAAAAATGAAAAAAAAAAAAGGGGTGTATATATATATATATATATATATATATATATATATATATATATATATATATATATATACACCCATAATATAACCCAGGCAAAAAACGGGCGGTTTTATTAATTATTTAGTTATAGATATATTTTAATAATTTAGTTATAGAGCTTTTAATAACCAACTAAATAAAATAATAACTAAATAAACTTTTAATAACTTAATAAAGAGTCTGGGTATAAAAAAGTTACTTCAAAAATTAGAGTTTGAGAGCTAGTAAAGTTATAGCGCTGCTGGAAGAGGGGTGCAACCAATGTTACGTCTCACAGCGGTTAAACGTGAGTCGTTCAACCGTCCAAAGAACCTTAACTCGTTGCCAAGAGACAGGTTCCGTTCAGAGAAGGCCAGTTCTGGGAGAAAATATTGCACACAACCATGAAACGACCGCTTTTTAGTGACTCAGGCGCTAAGAAAATAAAAATACAGTTACATAGACCTGAAAAGAAACCTTGAATGGGTACGAGGAGCACAAGTTAACCTATGGACTCTGAGGAGGAAGCTTTTAGCGATTAGCTTTATTAATATATCAATCAATACATAACAGTCCACAGCGGGACATTGGCTTTTCCCAAAATAAAGATGTGTTGTCGTAATCCTATTCCTTGGCTAGTGCATTGGGAATCGCAAATTGGTTTTTGTTTTTGCCTTTTCTGCTGTCCTTCTTCCGGTTTTTGCTTCCATAGTAAGGCACCAACGCGAGGAAGTAGGGTGACTCTATTCAATACCTAAAAATCCGCGGAAATTCATATATCTATGATTCATAGATATACGTGAGTTAATCGTATTTTTTATTTATTAAAGCATACTAAAAAATTTCAATTTGATAAAATTTCTAAATAAGCAAATTGCACCCAGTTTGATTTACATCTGAGTATATATTATATAGTATATACCTGACAAGATGAAATTTTTTTAATGACTGCAACAATTAAGTAGGTTATTATTATTACATCATTCGAAATCGTTCTTGCAACACCACGCTCTGTTAATTGTATATCAATTCCAAAAAAATACATAGGAAATAAATAATAGCTTGTTGAAAAGTTATAGTGTTACCGTATGTCAACGTAATTTTCGACTTTTTCGTGTGGAACGTTTTTATGGGATAGGAGGACAAACGAGCTAGCGTGTAGCCTGATGTAAAGCAATCAACGCTGCCCATAGACAACCGCGACACGACGCGGTAGCGTTGGTTTTGTGAAGGCTTGTTTTTTGAAGGTGCCAATGTCGTATCGGTTCAGAAAGACCGCCGAAGGTAGCTGGTTCCACAGAGTGGTGGTGCGTGGAAAGAAGTTTCAAGGGTGGCGCGGATGAAATTTTTCTTTACGCCGAGTTGTGCGGTTGTGGAATTGTTTGTAATAACAAACAATTCCTCGGAGCACTCCGCACGATAAAAGCGTTAAAAATCTTTAGAGTTTTATTTCAAACTGCATTTATTTACATAAATAGTTTTCTCAAGGCTCTTTTGTTTAAAGGGTATTGAACGCGGAACTTGATGTAACTCAACCCCAGATTTAAACTGAACGCTTTTTTAACAACCAAGATATACATATATCGTCCTTATTATTTATGTTAAATAGCTGGTCCTAATTTACCGTCCTAAGTTACCCGTAAACGATGTTTGATTTCGTTCGATTTTTAATCATATGGCAATGGCGCTTAAAAAATAAAAAAGATTAAAAGATAAAAAAGTGATTGTACATATATGTATGTAGCTATATTTTTAAATTTATGCCCAAACCTCTTTTTTAAACATAAACTTAAATTATACCTATAAAAAAATTATAGTGATAGAGCCACGCTGCAAACGATTATTTTGTCAAGGATGGCATAATATTTGCCTGTAGTTTTGGGCCGGCTCGCCCGGGGAAGTACCCGCAGAAAACTGGCGTCTGAGTGGTAGCTTACCTACCGCGCTTCGTACGGTGAGCGGCCTAGTTCCGGAGGCCCAACACCCTCGCTCCTCCCCCTCCCATTTCCATTCCAACACACACTTTCCTTAAAGTTTGGCAACGCTTCCGTACTGTCTCTGGCGCTGTGGAAGTCTATGGTATTGTTTGCTTTCCATCAGATAACACACCTGATCGTTTGCCTGCTTATCCCATAAAAAAAATAACTACTAATGGGCAGATTAATCTATATGTCAGTTACTCCGACGTATAGACATTCCCAAGTCCTCGCATACAGAGATTATTTTTAAAATATCTTTAGTAGATTACGAATGAATGTTTTATGTACATATAAGTACCGGCAGGTGATCATAGTACGACATTTATTTTATCAATTTAGGAGCAGAAAAGATCTGAAGTTGAACATGGTTTAACTTGCACTCTGTGCACTTATAAAATATCGCAAACCTTAATAAACTTACGTTTCAAATATGTACTTTTTGCATAAAGCACATTAAAATTTAATAAAAGTTGGCGACAAAATATTTGTCACTGTCTGAAAAATGTTTCATTTTAAGATTTATTTCTCAATGTAATTAAGTCGTAATATGTACAAACACCTTCGTGTAATTCGGTAGCAATACAAGGTCTAGGTCCCAGTGCTATAAAAGGTATGATTGGATGTCTGACCGTGACCTTGCCTAAAAATTTTACGAAAGTCAAAATGAGTCGCACACAGTGAATTTTCTCATCTATATAAATAAAAAGAATTGCCGAAATGTATGTACGCGCTTAATTTCAGAACGACTGCACCAAATTAGATAACGCTTTCTTTACTGTGTTTTTGATTATAAAGACAAGGTTTGGACAAAAGATAATTTTCAAAAAGTCTCTTTTCCGTCATTTTAAATTGCAATATAACTAGTAAATGTCGCTATTAGAAAAGAAGTTATAATTAACAAAATAAATGTCAGTATTGATAGGTTGACATTCATTATATTCAATTACCCTTTCTTTCGTATTACAAAATCAGAACTTTGTTTCTGTGCTTCGTACTGTTCTTTCCTGTGAGGTTTGTGTCATTTTTCATTAGATACCTGTGTGAAGCCAGGGCTTAGCTGTACAGGTTATTATATTTTAATTTAAGTCCCCGATATATTTCTCAGAATATATAGTTTTCTGTTCAAGTTTTCCAGAGAATCGACAATTCCCGGAGTAGATTAGTGCTGCAGTGGAAAATGCATTTTGAATAACAATTATAAATCGCTCCTCAACAAGATGGTGGGACGATCAGGGAAGAACGACTCGCAGATACTAGATGCCTGAAGCCGAAAATCGGCCTAGGTGCCGCTGGGGGAATCCTATGTCCAACAGTGACTGATAATTATAATTTTGTTATTAAGCCCACCAATTCTATGAAAATGAAACAATTGTAAAATTTTTCACTTATTTTATTTGAAAATGGCCACAGCTGTAAAAAATATATAAACAAAATGTTGTATCTAGCAATTAACACCTTCATTTTCCTTAAACTACAATATATTGTACGATTTAATATGAATTTTTACACTAACAAATCCAGTTTTTCATAAATAAAAATAATAAATCTAGGTTGTCCAAAATAAGAAATTAAAAACTTCGTTTTATTAAATTAAACTTTAAGTTTAATTTTTTTTAAAAGCACATTATTGTTTCATACATAACTAATAAAAACTACAAGGGAAAATAAAAAATCTGTATTATAAATGTTAGGTAATATCATGAAAGATGTTTTGTGCTAGTCCAATTTACATCGATTGGTAAAATCGATTTTTCTGTACGATCTTTATTTGATGATTATTATTTTTATTATTACTTTATGGTTAGTGTCACTTCTGTCTTTAAAAAATATAATGTGGAATTTATAAACCTGAAGGGATTTGTTATATGTATATTGTTTATAACAGTTTCAGGCACGCTAATCGAACGTTGTAAATTTAACAGATTTTGTTAAAAAAATTCGTTACGCTTACTGACAAAACGAATAATAACTAATATTGTTAGTTTAAAAATTCATAAAATAATCGCTTCATGTAACCAGTACACACATTGAATCTCTGTAAAGTTAAAAAAGAATAAAAAAGTACTAATTAACATAAAATTAATAATCAATTTATCAAAGCAGTAACATTACCACTGAGCCAAATAATTAGGTCATGTTAATATATTGATCTCAAATGCACCTGCAAAGCGATTACAGCAAAATCCCCTTAAGACGACGGAAAAATCAATTTTCTTCACGGTTGTTTATGCAGTCACATTTTACGTACTCGAAGGAATGCGAAAAATTGGATAGAAAATGTGTACCATAAAATGTGACGTCACAATAAATATAGATCGACATTCAATCAAAAAATATATGTAAGTAAAATATTATAATTTTCGCAATTTTTTTCGTACAATACTACACATAAAAAGTCGTAACTCTAGACTGGTCGAACTAAAATCAATAAATTTCGAATACACAACAAAATTTCCTTATATGAAGTTTTGCTAATTTACTCTAAGTTCTCCAACATTTCCTATTTTACAATTAAAATGACAGAAATTACAGATGATTTAATGTGTGCACAGACATCGTAAACCCTATTCAAAGTTCTTTATTATAACTCACAGCTTTGGTCTATTTAGAGCGTACGAATTAAAAAATATAATCTTTTTCATTACTCTCGTAATATAAATATTCGTTTTTTTTACAATTTACAATTGAAAAATTATAATTTGCAATAATTTAAAACATAATCAAAAACACGTCGGATATGCTCTAATATATATTTTTTTAAATAAAACATGATTATTGTGCACGCTCTTTCATAATTCAAAATATCACTACCATCCCGCGTTCTTATGAATATCTTATAAACTATGGTAAATAATAAGTTCGTTATCTAGAAAAAAATATTTTCTTAAATAAACCTCTAGCGATCCATCTACAATATGTGCGTACTAAAACTTTAAAAACATTGTACTCAAATATCATATACAATTTTTTTGTTTCTACAAAATAACTAGAAAATGCAAAAAATTCGGAAAGAAACAAAAATAACGAGCACCAAAAATTAGACAAAATATGTACATCAAAGTCTCTCCATCATATAAAACAATCTTATTTTAATTTACATAAAAAGAAAAGATTTTGACAGCTTGTCACTTTTATCATCAAAACTTTGGCAAGACAAACTTTTTACATAAAAATAATTGTGACGAAACGAAGTCATACAAAACACGGTCCTTAATCACTAAGCTTTACTTGTCATTGTAATAACTGCCACGTAAATTCGATAAAATATCACGTCTCTAATTTTAGTAATATTTTTTTATTCAGAAAGATCAACACATAACTCCTCTTATTACATCCCTCTTCCACTATTCTGACAAAGCTTTGGACATTTTCTTATTCTATACAAGGAAAAAATATAAAAAAGCTCTGCTCCTCTCTATACATTAAACAAAATATAACTTTCCGGCAAATCTTAAATATGAAACATATAAATTTGTAGAACTATTAAGATGTTTTTACAGTGTATGTTTTGTATTGTAAAAATCTAAACTATATAAAACACTTCAACATAAAAATATCTTATTTAACATACTATAATTATTGCTGTGTCATATAGAAAATAAAATTTCTTAAAATAATAGAAAAAAAAATTCAAATATTTTTAAAATGGTAACTATGTTTTATGACGCATAAATATATAATGATATAATTAAAACCAAATAGAATACTAACTATATATCAGTTACTATCAAATTTATATCAATTGACAGATATCTAGAATCAGTGAGATAAAATCTTAAAAATAACCGAATCATTATAATAAAAATGGCAACAACGCTCACTGTTACGTACATATTTTAATATGTGCAACACTGTTGTCAAAATGACACTAGCCACATTAAAAAAATAATATGTGCATTTATGGCAACATTTACGAAACTGTTGCATATTGTACGAACAATGTTGCAAACACTAAAATATTCAATTTAAAAATGTACTATGACACAATCATAATTGCCAAAGTCTAATTATTTAGATTTTGACATTATAAACAAATATCGTCCATATTTGTTCATATTCGTTTATAAACGCGAATGGTTCTTTCATACAATATTTGTACAATTTTATAATACATACATTTTTAATTATTTTGATATCGATGATGCTACAACAATTCATATGTTGTATAAATGAATAGACACCCTCTTGGTTATTATATGTATATCACATATTAAATAAAAGAAATCCTGTCAATAATTTGTTTACAGATCTTTGATTCCTCAATAGAATGAAATCACTTTAAACAAAACTAAACTATTACATTATACAACAAATGAAGTATCCGAATGTTTTAATTCAATAAATATGTAAATAAAAGCTGATGTGAGAATCTGTAGACACTCATACAGAATATTATGAAAAAAAAACTAACCATCGAGAGATTGTCGTCATTTAGAGAATTTATTTTTTATAAATTTATTTTTCAACTTTGGAATGTCTCTCATCATTGTAGAATTCTTGTTATATCCTGGAATAAAAATGATTTTGTAATGAAATAATGAATTTTTAAAAACTGCGTAAAATATTAGTACAATATAAGCATTGTAAACTTTCAATGAAAAAATAAATTAAACATTTTATTTCCTTTCTGTTTTATTTTAGTATTACTTTTTTGTAGGTCAATTAATCAATCAATGCCGGCATAAAAGTCTACTACTGGATATCCGTTATTGACTTCCTTTATAAATGACATTTGTTGCTATAATTCCCACGGTCGACAGGCGAATTGGAAAGTTGTCCGTATAAAATAGAGTTACCGTCTTTGTTTCATCGGAATATTCAGCAGTTGACTGACTGTACAACTGCATGGATTGTCTCATTGAAATAATACTTGCATATAATTCTAAGCATATTCCGTAGCAATGAAATTGATTTTTCGCGAGTACATTACCTCATATCTGTGCAATACTTGAGGACCAGTGTAAGGTGCACTATCACTATAGAAAAACGGTCTCTTCATTGTGTTCGTCCCTGTAACAAAACAAAATTGATTATTTTTATTGTGACAACACCTTCTACAGGCAATTATGGAAAATGAAACAAAAAAAAGAACCCACATGTTCAAAAATCAAAATACATATGATGACCGAGTATAAAAACCAGTTTCATTATCATCATTATGGTGCCTTACTTCAGCATGCAGGGCTCTGCTGGGGCTGACCTCCGTCCTCTCTTGCGGCTCGTGGGATACACTAATACGAATTTAATGTACCTAACTTGTTGAAAAATGACGGCGACGTGGTTCGCCACCCATCACGTCCTGATTCTCACGAGGGCAAGAAGCGACCAATAGAGTCGTTTCGCTGCGATGAATGGTAGCGGATGGAACTCTGTGGTCTCTGCCAACCCCTGCGGGGGATAGGCGTGAATAAATAAAAAAGAAATATCATCATCATAAGGATGAGAGAACTTGCTACAAGGTGAATATTTCTTCTTTTAGTATATACAATTACTTTTAATTTTTTTTTCTTTTATTTCCGCCAGCAAGGTGATTGGTAGAGAATGCCCAGTGGCATTAAATCCGCCTGTTATACCTTTTTTGCAAAAATTATTAAATAAAAAAATACAGCCGCAACAGTCCACTGACTTTTTCGACTTCCTTTCGATTTCCGTATCATGATAAATACAGGTATTTATTCGGAATCCGGACGTCGGATTGGTGGAATCCGCCTTTTATAAGTGCGGGAGGTTAATTTCCATTCTCCCAAAAACTGGGAGGCCCTTGCCCAACTGTGGGAAATACATGCGCTTTAAGAATACAAGCCATGTTTAACACTAATGTTTTTAACGTAATTCCAACTTACATAACTGCGTATGCGCCGCTAACGCGTTTTGTTTCGCTATGAGCAACTCGGGACCCGGTCTTGATATCTGCTCGTAGTACCCCGATACTCCTGAAGAGGACACAATATGTGGTAAAAGGATGCATTGTTTATATGCATGTTGATAATAAAACTTGTTCAAATTTTGTTGTTAAATTGTTAAGTAGACATTTTAGACCCATTATTAAGCTTGCCTTGCAATGTTTATAAAAAGAAAGAAAGTATTTATGTTTTAATACCTAGAAAACCTAGAAAGTTGTAAAATGATTGCACTAATTCTAAAAGAATTCCAACAACTCACCAACACGTCATTGCAAACAGATGAATAGTTTAAGTATGTACATGGTGAAAACAAACATTTATTTTTACATATATAATTGATATATACCAGTGACATTGTGTCCATTTGATGTGTAATATGGGCTGCCTTGTGGTTGCATTACGTTTTCACATCCTGAAATAATAAAATATGTAAGTAAAAATCTCCTTCAACATAATACACTAGAATCATTTTTATATATTATTTAATATTTTTGTATAAAGTCTCTCTGTCTGTCAACATGCAATTACCATGTATTACGTTGTCGAAACATGCACACTGACAATCCAGTCTTAAAATAGCAATATCTGGTTATGTTTGTCAAAGATACGGTGACAGTTGAAGTAGATGAGTGCTGGAGTGGATATAGTGTCTTGGCAAACAAAGTGTGGGACGGCCCCTTGGTTAAGTGGTGCGATGATCTGCGCGATCTGATGATGATGAAAAGCTATATCGGTAACTTTGGTTATCTGGCAAATTCTCTCATTGTGAATCTTATCTACTAATAACAGTCTGAACGTTTTTCTATAGTTTCTTTTTTTACCCCTTTTTGCCTTAGATCTTGTGGAACAATCAGACAGTGCACACAATTCAGCACTTTAAAAGAATACACACAGAATATTTTGACTATATAATTAATCGATAAATATATATCATTTACCCAACACTCACCACCATTAGTATCCGGCTCTTGCTTCACCTGTTGCTGGATATGATCAAGAAGTCTCTGCTGTTCTAAATGCCTTTGATCATCACTGTATATGGCATTTGTTTCTGAAAATACAGTTCTTAGTCAGTAACAATGAAATGTATGAAATTCAGAACAACTGCACAAAATAAGATTGTTTTTTCTTGTTGTATTTGTTATGATCAGGAGATTTGTATAAAAGATAATTTTCAAAAGATTGTACGGAAAGAAGTAAAAAAACAGTTTTTCTCTTATCCGTCATTTTAAATCGCAATATGATTAGTAGATGGCGCCGTTATAATGATTAAAAAAATAAATGTCAGTATTGATAGACTGACATTCATTTATATATACATATATATACATATATATATATATATATATATATATATATATATATATATATATATATATATATACATATATATATATATATATATATATATATATATATATATATATATATATATATATATATATATATATATATATATATCAATAAACCTATCTTTTGTATTACAAAAGCAACACTTTGTTTCTGTGCTTGACGCTGTTCTTTCCTCTGAAGTTTGTCCAATTTTTCGATTAGCTAAACCACCAATGTGAAGCCGGTGCGGGCAGCTAGTATTATATAAATTAAAAGCATAAAAGAATATGCTGATAATATTACAAAAGTAAATATGAAGAATAACATCCAGGTGAAACTAAAGAGGGGCATTAACCACAAATTGAAAACTTCAATCTGTTGCCCAGAATTGCATTTATAAGCCAACACATATGAAATAAAATATAATGGAAACCTCACCTAATTGATCTTTTGGCCGTTCATACAAAAACTTGTCATCGTCTGTACCAAAATCTATCTCTTGTTTTATATGACTTTCATTAAAAAAGTTTTGGTTCTCTGTGATTCTGTGTGGCTCCTGGAGTAGCTGCAAATTATGCTGTTGATTCCTTAGTATCTCAGCACTGTCTGTGTATCCATTTGTGTATCCGATGTAGTTGTCATTTCTATTTGGATACTCCTGTTGCTTGTCATTGTAGGCATACATGTCCGGTAATTTCTGAAAATCGCTTTCAATAACCGGCTTTTGATATATCTCCATTCCATTAAGTGATTTTCGTTCCAGTGCATACTTTTCTGCTTCTTTATTATACTCTTCATTTGTTTGAGGGATATAGTCTTCATTGGTTTTCGTGTAGTCCTTTGGCATTTCAAATTTTTTTATTTGATTTTCAAAACTCTCAGTTTCTTTTGAGTACTGTGAAGAGACTGAATATTGTTCTAGGTGGTCAGAGTTGAAAGACTTCTCTGATGACTCACTATAGCTGTTGTTAGGTTGGGTCTCATCTTCTTCGGACTGAATGGGATCTGTCTGCATGAAGGCATCTTGTTTTTTCGGTTTTATTGATGGCACCTGATTGTTGTTTGGATTCGAAGTATTATTCTGGCTCTGAGTGTCATTCTGGTGTTGTAGCATCATGTTATTGGCAATTGCGTTAATTGTCTGGAGTCTGTAGGCTAGCTGTAATTAAGAGTAAAATATTTTTTGGTGTAAATTTGCAAATTTTTGTATATACCTCAATAAATAACATTTTCGATATAGTAAAAAGTACTTATGTTATATCTTGGATATCAATTGTGGAGTTTTGATGGTATATTCATTGAAATTGTCTAGCTTTACGACTTTCAATCCATACTAGCTAATGCCAATATTCAGTAATGGATAGTTATTATTGTTAATATGTTGTATCATACTCAAGTTTATGGGCTTGACTTTTCAATTACTAATTAAACAGCCAAGTTCTACCAAGTTCTATATGCCCAGTTGCACTGAACAGCTTGTATTAATTGTGTTATTTATTGGGAGTATGGTAGTAAAACGTGTCAGCTTCCCTACTATCTACACCACTATCTTTTATCTAGTTCTCTAGTGTTTATAGAGTTCTATTGTAGTGTATGTGGTATAGGTAGGTGTTCATCAGACGCCATATCCACAAAGTATTCTGGCCGGTCAAAGACGTACGCCGCCGTAAAGGGAAGTAGATAGGGCACACTCTCAGACGCCACGTCACCCATATCTCTAGACAAGCCCTCGACTGGGGCCCGCAGGGAAAACGGAAACGCACAGTTATATCTGAAGGGCAGAAAATCGGCATCTCCTAGAGCGAAGTAAAGCGCGTGGCCTCCGACACAAAGGAATGGAGAGACATCGTGTCTGTTCTATGCCCCAACATTTAGACTTAGGACCCAGAAGACACTCTATGCTTGCATTAACTTTTATAATCCGTATCAATGTAATTATAATAGTTCACCTGTGGACATTGGCATGGCAATCGAATCGGGGATTAGTTATTCTTACTCTGGAGACATTTCTACCCTATATTTATATCTATTGGTATTTATTTCCATAGTCGTCTTATACGATACCCACGTGAAGACAGAAAATTCCAAGAAAATGCTTACATTGTTATCTGAAGTTTCATTTGAAGGAAGTATCCTCTCTGGTGTGCTCGTTACGGGCATTGAAGTTTGACTGCCGAGATACCATTTATCTGACTTGTCACTGAAACATTAAAACTATAATTCACAAAGTACTAGAAGTTACTATATTACAAATAAAGTAAAAGTTTTAAAGTCCGCTTTTCATAGTAACTATTGTAAGGGGAAACAAGATAATTTAAGTCATTAGAACGCATGATGTGGATGGAAGGAAAACATAGCTTAACCAAATTCCCGAATTTTCAAGAAAGGCCAGGTCGAGAGTACCCTTAACTGGCGGGCTTGCATTAGGAGAGTGATGAGTGTGGAGGAAGCAAGGAAAGTATACTGTGGCGTGCCTGCCGTTCTTCTTACGGCGACACCCGGGATCTTTAGGGGGTTTTTATCTTCTAATAAAAACTTCTTGAAATGAATATTAATTTATTTTTCTTGTTATATTTTACATATGTATTATGTTCACACACTTTATAAAAATTATTGTGCTACGAAAGGCGATATGTTGTATTCGAGACGTCAGTCGATCGAATACTTTTTGTTTTTTATATCAAAATTTATATCTTTTTTATTTTAAAAATTAGGAATGTAAGAAAAGAAAATAATAACATTTTAAGGTTTTATACATAAGTGACACATTTAATAGTTTATCACTACAATACCGAGATTGTAGCAGATGGAGATCTGTCGTCTCTGCCTACCCCTACGGCAGACAGGCGTGACGATATGTATATATGTATGAACGCATGATGACCTGATTGACTCAGAGGCGAAGTTAAAGCTTTCGGAAACAATGAATACAGGTTCAATAGTAGTAGTTTAGTATTGACAATTAATGCGAAAATATTTAAAACAATGTATTTGTAAAGGTCCCGTCACGATTTATTAGCGCTCGGCGAAAGTGGAGGGGTGCTTTGCACAAATGTACATTTCGTGCATAAAATTATTAATTGTTGTTCTAGCGGAGAGGTGATTGAAACACATAAAAAAATGGGAGAGGTGATTGAAACACAAAAAAAAGAAGTTTATTTTTTAGACTGGTGATAAATAAACATGACAAATAAAGGAATAGACTTAATTTCATTCAAGGTCATCGCTATTAAACTTTGATGGTACCTGCACCTGAATTAGCAAAAAAAGTTAACTAATACTTTAATATTCAAGTTTTAATTTTGCTGCAAAATGCCAATAATGATGGTCATGTGATTTGTAACTTAATGCACTTTGCTTGGCGTTTGCAGTCATTTTGACTATGAAATAAAAATTAAATACCTTAAAATTATTGTATATTAGGTTTTCCGTCATGAAAACTATCGATTCGTGGCGAAATTATAATATATTTTAATTTGAATACATTCCACATCCATATTGGCGCATTGGTTGTTTATGACCTTCAAGTTTTATTCCGAGTCAAAATGGGGTCAATCCGCTTTGGACAAGCGTGGTGAGTTATATATGTCCAGGTAGATAACTCACCATGCTAGTGCTGTGTGAGTGAGGAGGCCTTTTGCCCAGTAGTAGAACGTAGAACATATATGGGCTATCAACAAAATGTATTTACATTTAATTATTCTTGTTGCACGAAATATACAGGTTTTTTGGTCACGGTACAGAGATTCTTAAAACACGGAAAAATCTCAAAATTAATTCCTATCGCGAGATTTATAAAACAATGGTGTAAATACATTGTTGCTTAAGTTGTTCTATTATGAATTTAACGAATTTATATATAAATTGGGACACACGAAATCAGTTTGATCAGGATCAGTCCACGCGTGGTAAGGCACGTATCTTCCGTCTCATTTACATAAATGTACGATTATGCGTATTTTTTATTATGGAGCGTAACTTTTCCTTCTAGATGTTGCCGCGACGTTGTGTTGGTGGACTTCACAATATTCACACTGATTTAACATTATCAATACAGTATGAGGAAAAAGAACAAAAAGTAAATAAATGCATTTATTCCTTAAGTGAGTTTATGTAAATGCTGTTGTAGCAAAAAAAGGAGCAAAAAATTCATAACATGTCATTATTTTATCATGATGGAACATAAAACGATATCTCTTTTGGATAATCCTTTCTTTGATCTCTTAGCAATTTTTTTATTGAATAAATACGTGGGACACAAATAAATTGATCATCTGATGAAAAGCTAAATCGATGAGAGAAAAGAATCGAAAAGAAAGATCGATATTCGGATGCAGCTACGCTAAATCAATATTAGATGTAGCGCAGCCTTGCATATAGTTTTGCATCGAAACTCCTCAGCAGAAATACCAAGATGCGAATATACAAGACGGTGATACGTCCCATTTTGATGTATGGAGCCGAAGCTTGGACACTCACACGCTTAAAGAGGAGAAAAAACTATTAACAGCCGAGCGAAAAACTCTCCGTAAGATCGTGGGCAGAACTAGAAGCCGTAGATCAGCCGAACCTAACACGAATTTTTTGTGAGGATGTGATAACTACTTATCCGATAGATCCAGTTCACTCTCACCATCATGGTTTTAACCAGTAAAAAATGAATACTTTACGGGCGAGATGTCTTTTTCTTTTTATGACTGTTGCGAATTTCTTATATTGTATTAATTTAATATCAACTCTTTTATATCGAACATTTTATAATAAGAGAAAATTCTTTTGTGTAGTCTTGGCAAATAGTACAATGAATTATTGTTCTATATTATTTCCCTTTTTACGTCAAGCGGTGAGCAATAAATTTCTATTTACCTGACATTTTCCTCTTTCCTCCCCTCTTTGTACTTGACCGTGCGGCTTTTGCGTATAACCATGACTGTGCCGTCCGGGTTTAACTTGGGAAGATTTTGAGATGGTACGGCATCTTTACTTAATGTTTTCCATTGTCCTGAAAATCAAAATACAAATTCTTTATGTACAACATAAAAAAGTACAGTTCATTTGGTAAAGACAGCGTATTAATAATTACACTTCTACCATCATTTTGTAATGAGCTACTTCCAGACTGAGGAGAATCGGCGAACGAAACTCCGCAGATATCTTTGTCTTATAAAGACAATTAGCAATAAAATTAAAAAAGAAAACTGTTGTATGCATATAAATTCATCGTATAAATATGAAAATAATTATGAAATTATCGCTAGAGCGTACTGTCCACTTTGAATTAAAAATAAACCTGTATGGTCTCAGATTTCAAAGATGGATGCTGTAAAAATTATACGAAGTCGAGAGTTAATAATTTAAGTACACAAATATATTTTATACTACAAAAAAGTTTGAAATTCGAATACCAAAAAAAAATTACAATTTTGAAGATTTGTATTGGGCGGCGTTCATTGTTTTTTTTTACACAAACACTAACGTAAACACACAAACGTGTCAATAAAGTATTCATATATAATTGTGGCAAATAAGGTTGTATTGAAAAGGCAAAGATTTTAAATAAAATTGTTTGATTTTGTTTTTAAATAAAGGTTTGCTCGAAGCTTTTCGTATATCAAAGGGAAGCATTTTTTAATTTATTATTTTTTTTATTATTTATTTTTTAAAATTTTTTTATTATTTATTTTTTAAAATTTTTTTATTATTTATTTATTAAAATTTAATTACTAATTAAGTTCACATGATGTCGATAGAAACCTTGCGATCAGAAGCTATAATCATTTAATTAATATGATATTAATATCTTCACAAAACTACAACCGCTTGTAGATTTTTTATTTATTATGAAATATTTGATTCATGAAATTTAGTATGTAAAAAATCAATGTAAAATTTTACCTAATAATATAGTGTTGTATCAATTGTTTTTGGATGCAGTACCACAATTATGTCAAATTCATTCTTAACCGTTTGGCTACACTTTATTCTTTTTTTGATGGCCTACAGGCAACCATTATGCCAGTGTCAAGTATAATATGGTGGCTATCTTCCATAACCTTCTATGGACTTTTGCAGTCAAATTAAAAATTCAAGATACACGCATTTATTTCATGTCAATCCACTACATCTTAATCGAACGATACAATACAATACGCCACCACAATTAAACAATATAATTGATAATAACATAAGATTATGAAAATGAAATAAAAACACAACGTCACTGATTTAAGTTGGCGGGAAAAGTCCCCTTTATTCTTAATCGTTTCCTTCTCTTCTCTTTTCTCCAATTATTATTCGCAGCTGTGATTACAACTAACAATTGACCCGCTAGCTCGTTTACCTAGGTATTCCATATAAAAAAGAACTTCCATTTAAATTAAAAAAATACTACGCGCACAGTATCGCTATATCAATTAGTCTAAACTGGACATGTTATCTACTCGAACTTTCGAGTAATAATAGTGGTTAATGTAAAACTAATAAATAATTCAAACGAATTTAAAAACCACATTCCACTCATTTGAATAAACTCCACGCTTTTGACCGAATACCGGAAATTTGCAAAGAATTTGTTGCAAAGCACACGCACCATGGGCGACAGAAATATAAAGGCAACCACAAGGTCAACATAAAGAACTACAATAATTACAATAATGAATTGTACAATTGTAAGCCGACGACCTAGTCGCTGCGCTGCGAAGCTACCTCATTCCAAGTCAATGGTCGCGGGTTCAATTTCCGCACAAGAATATATACAGGTGTCCAGTAATGAATGGATAACCTTAAAATGGCTTATAACCGAGTATATGGCTATTCGGAAAAAAATACAACAGAAAATATATCCTTGGTATGATTTATTTTAAAAAACAACTTTTCTACCTTATTGTTCACTAGCCCTGCACATGAATGAATTATTGATGCTAAATATGAAATAATATTCTACGTCTGTGTAGTCTATGCCTTACAACGATCTGATCGGCTAACCATACACCTTTTCTTTGAGGCAATAACAAATAATCCACTGGATTGAGATCCGGGGAACGGGGAGGCCATAAAATTGGCCGTACTCGTGTTTACTTAAACTGTCAAATTCTTTTGTAAGATATTCACGGAATTATTAATTATTATTTGTTTAAAAAATAATGGTAACAACTAGTTATACCATTTACTCTGCCCACCTATGTGCACAATTATTGTAAAATAAGGTAATAAATTTCTTCGTATTTGGAATTAACTTTTTTTCATCCCTAGACTATTAAGTGCCAGTAACATAGTTTGGCTATTAAAACCTCTTTACAACTAAATTATTACCAATAACGTAGAAACATCAAAACCGTCCGTGTTTTTATGTTGCAAAGGAGTGTATATGCTCAATAATTCTGTAGGATCTCAAGATGGCCTAAAATAAGACATCACTGATCCGTCATAGCTAGGATTAAATATTATTATTATTTATTAAGTATTAAATTCTTAATAACATTCATGATTTATGATTAATTAAAGTCTTCATTTATTCAAGATTCACTAGTAATTATTTATGACATCAATATAAAATTTAAAAAACTACCACCACTTAGGGAACTAAGTGTCCGTCTAATAGAGAAACGACGCAAGAAATTCGCTCATTCTTTTCTGTGCTATTTTTATAACTTTACTATTCTATAACTAAAGGTGACAAAATTAAGATTTCAAACATAAATAACAAAAAATGGTGGTAGATCGCACATACAAAAATGTCGATAAGATACTTATATCTTGGCTCTTATTATTATACCTTGTTATACCTTATTATACCTTGGCCCTTATGGGCTAAGGCCCATACTAATGTAAGGCTGCAAGACCTGAACACTGACCTTAAAAGAAGAAACAAAGTCCTGGTCACTGAGCGCAGATCCTCAAAAAATCCCAGTTTTTTTTTTGAGGATCTTCCAGTGAGGAGGGAAGACGGATCTTGGAGAATCCGGAACAATCAGGAGATCAAAGACTTAGTGACTGAAACCAATATTATAGGCGAGACTCCACAGGCGGGGCCACGTTACGCATGTAGACCGACGCCCGCCGGTCGCCCTAGGTCCCGCTGGAATGTTGCCGTGGAGGGAGACCAGAAGGAGCTCCAAGTCAAGGACTGGCAAGACGGTGGCGCATAATCGAACAAAGTGGCGACTGTTATTGATGGAGACCAAGATTCATTTCGGATCATTGCGCCCGCCAAAGTAAGTAATAGAAGTCGGGATGCCATTAAACTTGCGAACGATATTTTCTTTTAGTGCTGAGATGGTCATCAGGTTGGGTTCATAGATTTTACTTTTAAGGTACCCCCACGGAAAAAACTTCATAAGGGTGACATCCGGTGACCATGGTGGCCAGGAAATATCGCCGAAACGTCTTAATATTTTGTTAGGGAACAAATCACGAACAAGCTTCATGGCCTCTCTAGCAGTGTGAAGCGCGGTAGTAAAGGCAGAATTTTCTCTTAATATTGGCAAAAAATAATCACTAAGCATGTATTTACTGATTATTATTATTCAATTATTTATTATAATCTACGACCGATATTTATTATAATCGACGACCAATTGGCTCAGTGGCCCCGCCACTGAGCCAATTGGTCGTCGATTATAATCCTCGAATCCATCGATCGATCCTCCGTCCGCGGAGTCAATGGTCGCGGGTTCGATTTCCGCATCGGAATAAATATTTATATGGATTTATAAGAAACATCCTCCCAACTGGACGGAGGTCTGTGTCCAACCATACTAATATTTCTTCCAATTGTACTCTTTCACATTCACAAGAAATATAAAATTATTTTATTTTGTTTATTTAAATAATGATAATAATAATTAATAATATACAACATACTATTAATTACATCCATAACATGATAATTATCATACAGACACAAGTGAGAACTACATAATCATACAATGAATCCATGCGGTTGTTAAAAGTTCTCACAATGTGCATTAAGTGTGACATTACCCTGACATTAACCTATTACGTCCCTCCGTACTTGCATAAGTTAATCTATAAAATGCAAATTTAATATAGTTTATTTACGATAAAGAACTTTAATCAGGTATTATTATATTTAGCTGTAACAGTTCACTATTGGACATTGGCCACCCTCAAACTGATTTTTGAGAAAAAGATTGCGGTTTGATTTTTATTCTTAGGTAGAAGTTGTTGCCTATTTACTGATGTTTGCTCCCATAGTCACCTTGTAAAGCACCCATGGTAAAATATTGGGTAGTCCTATACAAAGAACTACATAGTACATAACTAAATGTCAATTACTAATTTTGGACTGAAGAATTACTCAGTTTTGATGTAATAATGCATTTTTGTTATAAATTATAAGAATGTATTCCACAAAGTACATCCTTATAATTTCTAAGTTTATTTAGAAATACTTAATATTTTCGTCCGTTATTATAAAATAATTTTATTGAAAATTTTATAATGGCTGGTTTTTACAACTTCAATAGTGGTTAAGCCATGCTACAGCAAGTCTTGATGACTCAACTTGGGAAGTTCTACACTCTGCCCCTTGCTTCCTTCCTTCTTTCTTGTCTATTATTAACATTTTTATCCTATGGGCTGTGGTGATTACTTACCACAAGGTGACCTATTTGCATGAGTAACTACTACTTTTAAATAGTTGTATAAACCCCAATAATTTATTTAGCTTCATAATCATTTTTATAATTAATTTGAATAAAAAAAATAATTAGAAGCAATGGTAACTATCCTAAGAAGAATCATTCAAAGTAAGAAAGTAAGATAAACTGGTATTTAAAGTATGCATGAGCAGTACTTACAAATATATGTAATTTTGTATATACAAAAACTAATGTTTTGCTGGTCAGAATATATCAAGTTTTTTATTTAATCTATGATTAAATTAGATGATAGTTGATAATACATAAAAATGAAAATCATCTTATGTTATTGCATGTTTAACCCTTTAAGCGGTCAATTATTTTACCAGAAATGGCATATTTTTTATTGCATATAATTAAGTACCATACTTAATACAATAAGAATATTAAGAATTTTTTTTATTTTTTTTTTCACTTTTAATTGTTAACCCTTTAAGCAGTTTGCCCGTACATGCTACTCGAAATTGGCCTCATCTGGTTTGCCCGTTGCTAAAAGGGTTAATATTTCTTTATAAAGATCTTTCTTTATAAAGATTATTTTAGGCAAAAGTTATGATTATTTTAGGTGCTCAACTAAGTTCTCGCTGTTTGTCATTAGATGGCTCCAGAAGTAAATGTTGGTCAAAGTAAACAAACTGCTCTGACACGTTAGTGATTTTATTGTGGCGTCATATACTTTTAGTTGTGTGAAAATGTGTGATTTTGTGCCAAATAATCGTCATTTGCGGTAAGTGTGCAACTTTTCGGACTTCATTTAAAGAAAACGGCGGCTGAAGCGCATTGCGAATTAAAAGAGTTTACGGAAATGCTGCTCTTAGTGAAACAACGTGCCGCTTGTTTTCGGTATTGGTTCCGTCGCTTTAAAGACGAAGGAAGGCCAAAAACATTCGAAAATGCTGAATAGGAGATATTGCTCGATGATGATCCATACCAAACGCAAGAACAGCTTGCTTCAGTATTAGGATTTACCCGCCAAGCCATTTTTAAGCGATTGCATGCGTTGAGAATGATTCAAAAGCAAAGAACTTAGGTCCCTAATGATTTGAAGCCAAGGGACTTTGAGCGTCGTTTTTTCGCCTGTGAACAACTGCTCCAGCGGCAAAAAAGGAAACCCTTCCTTTCGGTAGGACACCATTCCTTTCCTTCATTGCATCGTCACGAGTGATGAAAAGTGGATTCATTACAGCAATTCAAAGAAAAGAGTCATGGGGACTGCCCGGTCATACTTCTACGTCGTCGACTCGGCCAAATATATACGCTGCGAAGGTTATGCTTATTATGCCTTATGCCTCACTGGGGAACAGGATCGACTTCAATTGAAATAACTGAGCCGAGTACTACGCGAAAAACGGCCACAGTGGGAGCAAAGGTACGAAATGGTGATTCTACTGCATGACTACATTCGACCTGACATTGCCAAATACGTTAAAACCTACATTGAAATGCTCAAATGGGAAGTCCTACTCCACCCGCCATATTCTTCAGATATTGTGTCTTACCATTATTACTTAGTTCGTTTGATGGCACATGATCTGGCTGATCAGCAGTTGAAAGATGAACACTTTAATTGTAACATTGTAACAGTATTTGAGCTCTGCCTGAAAGATGGGCAAAAGTTGTAGCTAGCGATATGCAATACTATGAATAATATATATGTAAGAATTTTTGCAGAATTAAGTTGCATTTTTATAGAAAACAGCAAAAACTTATATGTGCATCTAATAGGAGACTACTATATTACTGATGAAACATAAGCATTATATTTTAACCTATGACTGGTCTATCATCATTAAGACAATAGGTAACACAAACTCAATAATACCACAAATCACAATAAGTTTTAAATATTCCAGTTGGATTCTTTTTAAAAACAGAATATTTTTTATCAACAAAATTTTGACTGGGTATTTAGTTAAATTCCACACTAATATGTCTATAACACAGTTTCAAGAATCAAATATATTATAAAATAATATATTTTACAGACTAAGATAACAATTTGTTGTTGCTTTCGGCTCTCAGGCAATTCAGATTTTTTTGGTTTCCAAGGTTTGATTTTCTCACCATTAAGCCAAGAAACCATTAACTTTGAATGATCTACATGCATAAAACGCTATACTGATAAGATACATATATAGTTAGCTCATCAATGTCCATATGATATGTTACAGATGGAGTCACACAATTAACTGATAATTGCAGTGCAATCAACTGACACTTGCATTCGAGACAAGGATAGCAATATATATCTTATTGTGATTACAATACAAGTACTATCAAAATAAATTCATAAATATATTAATTTTCCAACAAGCTGTCAAATATCTACATACTAATTTACACATGAGGTAAAGCCTCATTCAAAAACAGTTGATAATGCTATGACTATTCTATGATCAATACAATGCATAAATTGTCACAGGACACTAGTGGGCAATACTTTGGCTAATTACTGCTCAAGCGGGCCTCTACAGATGCCCATCAGCTATATGACTAGTTTTGTTGGTTGATGGCTAAGCCAATCAATGGGCCTTGTTCTTAATCCACAACAGGGTTGTTGCCAAATCAGCATCAGTGATTAGTATATAATTTAGCATCCATATAATTGAGCAGTGAAGTTAAATACTGATTTTTATGTTAAAACATAACTTCTTGAAATGGGTATAGCATGAGGTTCTTGCAAAGATTGCTTTTTGATAAAGTCAAAATTCATAAATCTGAGATTAATAATAATTTAATTAATTTCTGTGTCAATCCAATTGCTTCAGTCATCATGAACATCACAAAAACATGTATGGCCTACAAGTATTTATTCAACTGGGTGTCACATCAATCCACCTCGGCTAAATATCATGGGTACAATCCAGAAATCCGAAGACCCCATGCCCAATAGTCGGACACATGGATTGTAAAAAAATGATTTGCTCCTTTGAATAATTTGATACAAAAATAAAATCTTTATTATATTTAAAATGAAAAAGAAATGTTTTTCTATAGTACAGTATTTCGTGGTATTCATTTTTTTTTAAATCAATAATTAAATTAGAACATCCATTTATGTATGTTTTTATTTATTAAACTACATCAATATTTTCTGATTATACAAAAACTTACATTGGCAATAACTCTGAGCCTTAGAGCAATTTTGTCCAACAGAACCAAATAATCTAGATGACTACACAATTCTTGGCATCTTTGCAGTATTAGTGCAACATTTGTGCTTCTATTTTTAAGTAAAATAAGCTAAATCATAAATTTTCAAATTTTATATTGTCATTTCATAATATACTGATAAGGTTAGTGTTGGTGACTGATCAATACAAGTTATTATTACTACTTTATTTTTATATTTTCTTGTGAAAAAAATTAAATACCATTGCTGAGAAAGGTTCAACCCTGAAAGTGATTAATTTCTTAGTTTCCATATTATACAAAAGTATATGATGGAAAGTAACAATTTTGCCAAATAATAAATTAATATATAATTTGTACCTAAAATTCGTTAAAGAAATTTAGTTTAAACAGTAAATCATACAACAGAAACAATTTCTCGTAGCTATTTCACACATTTGCATTCATTTAAAAACAACATTAGATGTTGATATTTTATGTTTGTAAACAAAACAAAAATATAATGAACATCACAAGGGGCATTAAAAACTATAATAATAATCGAGCGCATTAAAGTTATAGCGTTGAAGTTGACACTAACGACATATATAAAATAATTAAGTTATTTTTCCAACAAAAATATACCATCAAGATGACTCATTTGAAATCTTCTGATAAACACTATATAACGCTAACCAGACATGGAAAAACCCAAATACCTTTATTCTTACCCATTGTAGTGACGTTATAGTCGGCCGGCGTGAAGTGAAGACTGCACACTTTAGAATACTTCGTATAAGGTTTGCCGCGTTTGAGAATAAGGTTCCACTTGTCGGCCATTGTATGATCACGCGGGAATCGGTGAAATTTAACGTTCTTCGTTTTGCCGGCGAGCGACGTACATTGTGGAACTGTGCAGTAATAACCCATCTCTTATTCGTCACAACCTTTGTTGTTGAAAGTCAAATTTTGGCAACGGCGCTGGGTTGCGCTTGCATTCAACCGTTTAACATTAACACAGCGAGAGAGATACTTATGGCGTAACGTTAAAACTTATTAACTGTTGCGATCGTTATCACTTTAGCAAAAATTGGATTCATCACACAACAGCCTTGAAATATTTGACATGTATTCACCTTTTTTCCCTTCCCCACTTTTTCAGAAAAAAAATGGCCACTCTGATCCATACCATAGATACAAAATTATAGACTAAAACAGTCAACTCCATCGTCTTTAACAGATTATGGTAATTTCCAAAATTTTAAAGCAAATTTAAAGGTATTCTAGAATATATTAAATCTTTCAACTATTGATTGATTTATACCACACCTTTCTGGTACGCATTAATGTCATACACATAGAGTAAACGCGTTCAGCTTCAGCAGATCTTGATTTTGTGGGCACCATCGTAGCAGCTCACTATCTACAAAATAATGTCATAGCAGGAAATCTCAGGATGGAGAGCGTCCAGGAATTTCTTTGCGGGCTAGGTTGGAATATGTTCGACCAACCGGATAGTGAACCACATCTCCACAAATTTGTCCCCCTGTATGTACGTCCTCCTAAGAGACATTCACTCCTACAAATTAAAGCATGTTATAATAAAAAAGATTTATGCTTAGCTGAATACATGCAATGCTCATTACATTACTCATTACTTTTGCCATTTGATTTTTTAACCATTGTAGATATATTAAGATTATAAAAAGGACTCAAAATTCAGCCTAATATTTCTTAGCATTATATGTTTTAGCATTAATTTAATGTCGGGTTCCTTAATGCTGTCGATCAGTAATAATGAGTTTCATTCTATAATCATCATCACTATATTTTCAATTCAACTTCTCAATTCATTAATTAAATCTGTGATTTATACATTGACCGCTATCGAGTGTTATTGTGTCTAGATTTCATAAATTTAGATTTTATTTTTACCTCTATGGTTCAAATATGTTTAATTATTTATATATTGATACACAAAAAAAAATGAAATCGTAATATTCTATATCTATAAAATTGTAATATTCTATATCTGTTTTTATCATTATGGCGATCTTTGAGTGTTGTTTATGTACAAAATTTTGTATGTTTTTTGAAACTATCTTTTTATAACATAAATTTACAATAATTTTTTAATCAGATATGATAGTGTTTGATATTTATATACATTTAAGTTAGCAAAATGCCGTATTACTGCACAGTACCACGTTGTACATCGATGGCCGGTAAAGCAAAAAATGTATCATTTCATCAATTTCCACGAGATGAAGAACTCGCTAAATTATGGAATAAAATTCTTAAAAGGGGCAAACCTTATACGAAATATTCTAAAGTATGCAGTTTACATTTTACACCAAACGACTACACAAGTATCGGAAAGAATAAAGGTATTATTATTATTATTGTAAACATTGGTGATTTTTTGAGATTGTTGTCAAAAGATATTTAAATTTTAGTTCTATAACTATGGATCCAGATATTACCATATGAACATTAAAATATATAGATATATAATAGATTTAGTCTAAGCAATTAGACCAAATCTATTATATATTGTGTGCTAGCATTAATAATACAAGATTTAAATATTACTTAAATAAGGAAAACTTTCTCTGGCGTTCATTTTTATGGTATAGGGAGGCAAACAAACAAGTGTGTCACTTTATGATAAATATTCATTGCAACCCATGGGCACTTCAAGGTGTAGAACAATGAGAAGTAAGAAGGCGAGTAATAAAGGTATTTCCCACATCTTGAAATTGGGTAACAAATCTACCACATAGATACTCTTTTGCAAGTATTTTGCATGGAGGCACTAAACTGCTCTGTACATACTACAGTTGTAAACTGCTTGCATTACCTAGAATAATGTGGTGAGCAATTTGTAATGGGTATATCTGGTCAAATAAATTTTGACCAGATATACCAGTTGCTACGTGACTGTATGCAAATGGAATAGTTAGAGCTTAAGTATGTCTGAAATTTAATACTAATAATATAATAAAGGGTTTTTGATTTAGGTCAATGGAGAACACTACGGAAAAATGCAATTCCATCACAGAATTTGCCAACTGAATCTCCAATACAAAAGCAAAGGCAGAAAAATACAGGGTCCTGGGTAACAAATGGTTTTCCCTCTACTGTTATGGAATCTCAGGTAATATAAAAAGACTATATTAAATTTTTTAATAATCAGTGATGATTTTAGATTGAAAAATCATTGAATATGTGATTTATCTGAACCTTGCTTTTGTTTTATTATAAACCTACATTATGTTCCTTCAAGCCAGATTTGAACCTGCAACCTAGGCTTCCATGTACTTGATTACATGGAAGCCATATACCTATATTATGTTCCTTCAAGATGAATTTGAACCAGCAACATAGGCTTCCATGTACTTGAGTACATGGAAGCCTAAGTTATTTATTTTATTTAAACTTTTTGCACAATTCAAGACTTAATGTCAAGCAGAATTAATGCCATTGCCTGCAGGCGAAACAGAGAAGATTGGTTTGAAGGTGGTAGCTACTAATTTGCTTAAAATATATTTTGTAGTTGACTTTAATGTTAATTCTCAAAGACAAAGTGTCACTATATCCACATATCACAATCCATATTCAATCTAAATGGCCCTATGTAATAATATTTTCTCCTTAATTTAGCATATAATTTTCCTTAAGGTTTAAGTTTCTTGGTAATGATTATTCAAAAAACTATTTGTAGATGAGGTTTCTTGAAAAAGAATTTGCCAGTTGACCCATATAAACTATTAATTGTTCACAGATGAACTCTTCTTCTATTTTAACTCAACATATTTAGCTTTGTTCTCTTTTTTTGTAGCAGAGCAAGCAAATGACAAGTGGGTCATTTAATGATCACTGCTGCTCATAGATATCTGCAACACCAGAAGTGTTACAAATGTGTTGCTGGTCTTTCTTGAATATAGACACTTGTTAAAGAAGATTAACATGTTCCCTGCCTGATTATGTGTAGAACATTTCCCATTCAGGCCACATGTTTGTTAAACTAATTTCTAGAGAATATACTTATTACTTTGTTGTGTTATGCATTTAAAACTATACACCCTTTTCTTGATTATTATGATTTGTACATTATTTTAATTATTGAAAGGCATATGCAAAAAACAAAACAATACAGTTGTAATGTGGGTGTATATATGCTCCACTTGGCATGAGATGTGTTAATGATGGCAGGTGTTTCTTTGCGGAAAATCTATAATACAGTTGGAAATGGCAGATTCAATCTTTATGCACTTGAATCTGGTCCAATGTTGTCTCTTGAATATCCCAATAGCATTAATTTATTGGAAGACCAAATTTATTTTAATATTTAAATATTGCAATCAATTCTTTATTTTATAGTTGTTTTTTATGGAATAACATTTAATTATGTGTGTGTAAATTTACGAATTTCAGATTAATCAAGTAGCGCATGTTATATACATGCAAACTATGTTGGCCATGCAAGCAGCTGCAGGTGGTGATGTCAGCAATAACTCCTTTCACTGTGGTTAGTATTTTCTCCATATAGAATTTATATATATTATTGTAGGTTTTTGCATTTTATAATTAATGTTTTTAATTGGCGGAGAGATGACTTTGATGCCTTATCACATATCTTTTAGGATTAAAAAAGTGGAATCTAAACTGGATTATATTTAGGATTAATTGGATGATATCTTTCATTCATTGGGATGAAATTAAATCTAAATAGGTTCGAAAACATCCATTAAGCCATCAATTATTCTTTCCTGTTGTTGCCTAAATGAAATTAATTAATTGAAATATTATTTAATGACAACCTTATCAATTCAGTAGCTACTGCTTATGGGTCACTCGTAGGCTTGGTTCTGGTATTGGAATAAAAACATGTAGAACCTACAGATATTGAATGCGAGTCTAATAAATATCCATACCTCCAGAAATTGGTAGGCCCATGATCAGCTGTTATAGCTGGGCAGTGTTGGGCATTAATCGATTAATTTGTCAATTATCTTGTTAATTGACTAAAAGAGTAATTGCAATTAAATCAATTACAATTAAATTAATCGCAATTAAACTTTTGATTGCACCTTGCAATTAAATTAATGTGATTGACGTATGTCAATTGTAACTCACAATTTAAATAATTGCAATTATCTTTTTTAGTTGTTTTATGAAACAATTAAAACTAACAACTTTATGTACCAAAACGAAATTAGTAAAAGATTTAGGAAAATTAAACTGTTAGTCTCAGACGAACAAAAAAGTGATAAAGGCTGTAAGTATAACTTAATTTTTCTAAATCTTTCTTTCTACATAAAAAAAAACTGTGTATGTATTTATGTATAATATAACAATGTTGCATTGATAAATATTTTTACAGCGTGGGTATAGAACAAAAATATGTGTTCATTTTATAGGCCCGAACGTACATCTTTCTTGCCTCTCACTCTCACATGTGTATTTAACCACAGTAATGGATGGGAAGGGGAGGGGGGCACTATTGTACTATCAGAGCCACACTTAATATATATATATATATATATATATATATATATATATATATATATATATATATATATATATATACCGGCTGTATATTATACAACAGTATTTTTTTAATTGTTAGTTTTAATAAAAAATCTCAAAACAATTGAAATTTAATGAATTGTTAATTGTAGTAAATCACAATTAACAATTAATCAATTGTTAATTGTTATACTACAGTTAACAGTTAAATCATTGTTAATTGTAATTTTCCACAATTACAATTGATTAATTGTTAGTTATTGTGGTTACGTTTACCAATTAATCAATTGTTAATCTTTAATCATTCTTGCAATTAAAATTTCCCCAACACTGTAGTTGGGTATAGGCTGTAAAAAATAGTATTATCATTTATATTTTTTGCATTATTAATGAAATGACAACTATTAAATACAATTTCCAGAACAACAATCATCACCTTCCAATTGGGATGGTTCAAACTCTCCATCAAGCAATAATTCCAGTCAATTCAATGCAACACTCAAACAAATTGAACAGTTGTTAAATAAAAATAACATTAAGACTGATGTTGATTCAGATTCCTCAAGCACATCCGATATTATAGACAATGAAATAGAGAGATTAAAAAATGGATATATGAATGAAAGCAATCATACATACAAGTGTTTACAATGTTCTAAGTATTTCAAAGACCCAGATGTTTTTACTTTACATAAACGTATGCACACAACTAATGAAAATAAAGAAGTATTAAGAAGTATGATTCCTGAAAATGTAAGTAGAGAAAAAGAAAACATTGATGGTAATGCAGAAAATGTTTCTGATAAAACTACAGAAGAAACACTAAAAGCAAATCCAATTTTAGCTAATTTACTTAAATCTAATATGCCCCAAGCACTATCGACCAGAAGTGAAGAAGTACAGAGATTATCGGATGATAAAAATGTATTAAGCATAGAAAACCAAATAATGGCAGCATTATCATCTAACATGGAAAATTATTTACGAAGTTTAACATCAACAATGGCTAATAGTGGAAGTATTACTGATAATTTTCAAGGAAATATTAATGTTGATATTAACGAAGAAAATCTTATAAATCACACAAGTAATAACATGGAAAATGTAGAAAATAATTTCAAAGAGCAACATGTTTTGCTTGAAGCTGAAGATAACTTGGGTTCAAACTGTGATAAAAACGATATGAATGAGTCAATTGTCTCAAATACTTTAGTGAACGATATGGATTCTGAAAAAATGTGATTATGCTTTAACTTTAATTACTATGATAGCTGTATATTTTCTAGACTGATTAACTGTTAAATTAGTTAGCGTTTAAAGTAGGAAAAGAAACTTATAAGTTTTTAATTCTTCTCTCAGACATTACACTATTTTTTTTAATGTCAAAATCAGCTCTTCAACAATCGAATCATTTTCCTTATTATGCTTAGACTTATATGTTGTTTTTTATAGACATTTGTGTATGTTTTACATGTCATTTTAGTTTTGGTATATCCTTTTTAGTTTTTGTTAGTTATAGGTAAAATGTTACCTAATTGTTTTATAGAAAACTACCCAAGTCCCCAATAACTAACTTACAAATACATACACAATTCATTCCCACTTTTAACACATTATCACCCTAAGGTAATCATCTTTTAAAAAACCGTTTGTGCCTAAATACTTTATACTTCAATGAAAAATTTTATACTTTTAGACCCAATTGGCTAAGCTGTGCAAGTAGTAGAGTTGAAATTTTATGTGTGTGGATTTCCTATTTAATATATTCGTTTTCAATTTTTATTTCGTTAAGCTTTAATTTTGTATGTTGTGTCCATATTTCAAAGTAGATATTTAAAAAAATTTGGAATACCAGTATTTAATTCTTATTAAATATTAGAAGTGTTACGATTACTCACTTTTTAGGGTGATGATGGGAAAAAAGCTTTTAGTCCTAATGGGTTTATAGATAGAAAAATATACAAAACTGGTTATGGAATGAAGCATTACTCTGAGGGCTGCAGAGGCTTTTGCTCAAGTGCGCTGCTTGTATAGATCGCATAGCGCATTGTCGGCACAAAGTATTAAGAATGAATATTGTTAATTTGAGACTATGAAGGCCTGAGTAATGTGTTGCTTCTTGGTAATCAGTTCTTGATGATGTCTTTTTTGAGAGATCAAAATTATTTATGTTCAATTCCACTGAATAAAGCTACAAAAATAATTTAAAAGTACTATCGGAGTGTTTCAAATGTGGAAATATTTTTAAGGTTATGCATGATTTGCTATTTTAAGTATCCCCACCTTTAATATTAAGTATAAGCTGCCGTGATATCTGTTTGTATATAACGTGCGTATAATTGAGTTGTAAAAAGCTTTTTTATTTTATTATTGCAAAATCATTGTGTAACATAGCCAAAAAAAATTTATTAATTCATCTTTTTACATCATAGACAAATGTTTTGTTGGCACTATCTTGGATATCATTCAAAGCGAAATAGTGACAGATACACGAATAAGCCTGCTCGACCGGCGTAGTGCATCACACCTACAGAACGTCGACAAGTAGTAGCATTTTGTTCTGTAACCGCATTATGTACGATAAGTGCACGGATCCGAAGGTTCAATTCCTTTCCCTTTCCTTTATTTCTTTCCCCCAATCCTACGTCCCCTCCCATAACTTCCTACGTCCCATCCCATTACTTCCTACGTCCCCTCCCATTATTTCCTACTTTCCCTTCCATTACTTCCTACTTCCCGTCCCATTACTTCCTACTTCCCCTACCATTACTTCCTACTTCCCCTCTCATTACTTCCTATTTCCCCTCTCATTACTTCCTACTTATTAATTACTAACCTTTTAAAAGACTAAATTAATTTAAAAGAAATAAAAACTAAATTCTTTTAAAAGACTGTTTAACTTGTAATTAACTCGTGATAATACCCACCGAAAGACTTATTGGTGTGTATGCACAATACAGACGTATATTGCTATCTTCGTTTCGAGCGTAAGCATCACGGCGATGATCAGTTGATAGTGGGCAACCGTCCGAGTAAGTCGTGTACGTTTATATATGTGATTAGTGCAGTTTTATATAGAGGGATACTATACTTATATTTAGTGTGGACATAATTCAGTTAAATGCAAAAAAATAATTCATGTAACTTAGTGCCTTAGATTTGATAATTTTTGGTATTTGGTAAATCTGTATTATAATTAGAATAATGAAATTGCTCATCGTATTATATTTTTTGAAATGTTTATGGAAAATTAACTACATAAAAAATGCACTTATCTTAAACTATGAATTATATATTTTTTGCATAATATATCTATATATGTTTTCGTATACCGTTGAGATTGGAAATGATTATAAACTGGTTTCTATTATCTTATATGTATGTATATTTTGACAACTGTACTAAGTCAAAACTCGCCAGCTCTTTGTGTGATTTAATTGTTCACTCTTTCGCTACTGCGGGTAACTGTAGTCACCGGCCACCAGATAGGCCACATACTTGCGAGGCCCGCCGTAGCGAAAGAGCTAGCATACAATATTTTTAATGTTTAGTTATAACTTTTTTTAAGTGTTAATCAAACAGTGGCGCAGCGCAACAATTTCTGCTTCCCGGGTGATGCTAAAATTGCCAACCTACCATAAAAAAACCCGTCACGTCCTGAATCTCACGAGGGCGAAAAGCGACCAATGGAGAGCCGTTTCGCTGCGATGATTGGTAGCGGACGGAGCTCTGTGGTTTCTGCCAACCCCTGCGGGGGATAGGCGTGAATATATAATAATAATAACTACTGTTAATTACAACTTTGGTTTCCAAAAGATCATATACATTTGTTCTTAATTTGCTATCCTTATTATAAATCCTTATTTAATAGAGATATCACTACCTTCATTTGCCCCCCACGCTTCGCCACTGACTGGTTTTTCTATTATTATATTATACTATTTCTAAGTTGTTACCGAGTATAGAAAAAGCGTAAGACTCAATTATCGTCTTTTCAGTCCATTTTTCATGTATTTTTATATTCGAATCGATTTATAGACTGTACTTTTGTGAATGTTTGATCTCTTTTCTTTTATATGATTTGTAAATTATTAAAGTATTAATAAATTGCAATTATTGGTCTATTTGTTGTGTGGTTGCCGGCATAGAAATAGGGATATACTAATTATTCTTTTGGAAGTTGTATGAAGGGACTATGGGAGTGAATACCAATGAATAGACTGTGGCGTCTACCAGTAACAGTATAAAAACAAATCGCGCTGGATGGCATCCCAGAAATCTTAAATAGTACTAGTAGTAGTTGCAGACGCATGTGTATTTATAATAAAAATGAATAAATATATTCATTCATTACACTGTCCCGCTCTCGCATGTTTCTTAGCTCTCGTATGTTCTTATCGCTCGTCGACACTTAATTAATCATTTTTATGGGATAGGAAGGCAAACGACCAGGCACGTCACGTGATGGAAAGCAATATTTGCCGCCCATAAACATCCGCAGTGCAAAAGCGTAGCCGGTCTTTAAGGAAAGTGTCATTAGGGGGGGAGGGTTGGGCTTCCGGAACTCAAACGCTCACCGAACGAAGCGCGGTAGCTAGTAGCTTAGCTACCGCGCTACTCAGGTGATGATTTTCTACGGGAGTACTTCCCCTGGCGAGCGGTTCATGGTATAGTCAAAGAATATGTCATTCTTGACAAAGTATTCATCTGCAGTGTGGGTCTACCACTACAAAGCCTAATTGGTTACGAGTTTAACTTATGAGCTAAAGTCGAAGAGTCTATCTATCATTAAATTTTTAACGTGAACCATATTGTCTTTATAACTTGGAATCAAATAAAACGGTCTGATCAAGCCTTTAGGTATAGCTCGATGATTTTAAATTTTATGTACTTTTATGAAATAAAAAAAATTTGAATCCATTGCAATAAAAGTTGATCACTCTTCTTACGCTATTTTCAAGATAGATATCAGCGCTGTAAACTACCTCATAAATCGTATACCTTTAAGTCTATCTTAGATTATAGAAAAATTGTGAAATTCATGTTTTACGATCTTATCGCAATAAAAAATTGTCACCTTTTTACATGGTCGAAAAACAATTATTTCACTGATTCCTTTTTCTATAATTAAGATGTGTAGACTTAATTCAGTATCCTAAGGATTCAAAAAAGAATAAAGCCTTATTTTACCCCCTGAAAATACACTATGAGTTAAACAAAATTAGTCAATCTAATTCTAATCTCTAAAAAAAAATTAGATTTTCAAAAAAAAAAACTACAGGATATAAATAAAATTCAATTACGATAAAGAGAAGTGCGTGTTTCATTTTTTAAAATTATTTCGTCTAAATGTTGACCACGGTATTTTGTGCCACTCGCTAAAGTCTTGTCGCTGACCTCGTGAGCGATATTTTCTTTTAGTGCAGATATGGTCAATCACACAGAAAAAGGTCTATACGGGTGAGATCCGGCGACCTGGGTAGCCAGGGGTTATCGCCGAAATAGCTTATTAATATGTTAGGGAAGAAATCACGAAGACGCTCTATGACCTCTAGCAGTGTGAGGCGTGACGTCATCTTATTAAAGCCTGTACGTGAAGTAAAGGCAGAATGTTCGCTCAATATTAGCAGAAAATAATCAGTAAGCATGCGTTTATTGATTATTTTCTGCTTATTGAAGACATGTGCGTGAAGTGAAGCAGGATATTCGCTCAATATTTGCAGAAGTTATCAGTAGGTATGCGTATACTGATTATTCGATCTATAACTAAGTGACAATACGTTCCGTTTTGAACGGGACTGTCCCTTTTTTCGGCCATCCGTTCCGCTGTCCTTAAACAAAAATTGGTTGCCTAGTAACGCGGGGAAGAGAGAAGGCATTTTTTCATTAGGCTAATCACGCGCATACACACAGACTTCTCACTATTGTTTTATATTCTTGAAGTAATTTAGTGGTAAACTGGTAACCAATTTGAAGTTTTCCGATGTGTTGTAATTTTACCTATAATTATGACTAGTTTCTGTCCGCGGCTTCGCTCGCGTGGAATTCAATTTCTTGCGCGAAAACTCGTGCATCTTGTAAGAGTTATTGTTTCGGGATAAAAAGTAGCCTATTATGAAAGTAGAGAGTTAAGCAGTAAAAGTGAAAAACAGACAGAAAGACAGACTTTCGCAATTATAATACAAAATGGACCCATGAGCATCCCGTCCTGAATTAAAAACATGGTTCACCCATAACCTTATTCTGCCACCGGACACCCATATATAATATAAAAAATAAAGAACTAGACATCAAACACATGCACATAAATGATGAAGGTTTTCGGCCTTCCTAGTATAAATAGATTACATGATTCTACGCCAACATATAAATTACGTAGCGAGACGACGAGTGGGAATCCCCAAATAAAAACAATCGAGTAAAGTGTGGAGTTGACAGTAAAAAACAAAAATGGAAGTAAAAACGTACATGCAAATATAATGAAACATGTGATAAAGCGAAAAACTCACTAGAATTACAAATACTTGGTGTCGTAACAGCCACATAATAGTTTTGTTTTTGAAAAGATTATTTTTACAGTTATTATAAAATAAATATGATTTTCATTCTGTCTCATTGCAGTCATATAAAAAGCCCTTAAATCACTAATATTATGATTAATTAATTAACGAGTAAGGTAATTGCAGTATTTTCCAGTGCGATAGATGATGTTATATTTATTTTACTGCAATAAATATTTTAGACGTAAAATTGATATAAAACAAAAATTTTCTGAGGCTGTTACTTAAAAATAAATAAAATATTTGATCTGCCAGGAACAAAAACACACTAGACACATTCTCTCGCGACAAACCTCTCATAATAATTTATTAGATTAATATTTTAAATTCATGAACTCAAAATGGCGCGATTAGTATTTATTTTCTTTTTATTTAAAGCATAAAATGCTTGCATATGTGCAAATTGCAGTTGTTCAGTTTTTGGTAGATGTAATAAAATACTATTAGGAGTCTACATCCTGAAAAATTATTTAACAATTTCGTGTGAAATGTGTGTTGTTAAAATGTTTAACAAGTCTTAAAATAACATAGGCTGAATGAAATTATTTCTAAACTCAGAACGGAAATAAAATCTTAGATATTCAGATAATGTTATGTCAGGAACAACAAGCTAATTTTCGCAGCTAAGGAGAGACCCACGTTCAGTAATGAACTGTTTCAGACTTTTGAAGATTTCTGTTCTTGTCTTTATGTGCAATATTACATTCACTTCTATGTGAATCTTATATTATATATCTATATATTAATTAAAAGGTTGAACTGAAAGATGTTTTTAGGTTTCTCACTAGGGAATTTACCAAGAATTGTATTGCTGCGTTTTTGGCAACCAGGTTGTTAAATTTTCGGGCCTATTTTGATGGTTGTTCTATTTTTTTATATATTTTTTCTTTTTTTTTGATGGCAATTAGCTTAGGTTAGTATGTAATGTAACTAGCCAGCTTGTCACGTTACGTCCTGATAAAATGGTGGCTATTTTACCAAAACCTTCTATGGACTTTTTCAATCAATTTAAAAAGTCATGATACACACATTTATTTAAACGAACATACGTAAAGCACGCAATTAGTTGTCAATGATTTTTTATTAAGATAATCTTAAATCCCTAAGCTATCTCAAAAATATAAAGTAAGAGAAAACGTTAAAAAATAACATTACATGTAACAAGAAAACAATTTGATATAAAAACTTATATTTTTTAAAATAAAAAATAGAATGATTTACAATGTTTTGTTACTTAAGGAAATCGATTTTTCAAATGCCAATCGAAATCCTTTTACGCTAAGCCAAAAGTTAGTATGTATATATAACTCACTGATCGTTGTCCATCACTAGTTGGCTTTGGTGTAATTTAACTTTTACTACGGGGGGTTACCCTATTGACCTATTGATGTATAATTTAGCGTTAATGTATTAGTATTCCTGAAGATAATCTGATAATGTTTTTATTTATACTTCAATGAAATCTAAGCACTAGTTTTTAAACTCCTTTTGTTCATTTTGTGAAGTGGTCAGTGTTCAATTTTCTATAAAACAATGTATGCGTTGATGTTGTAATGAAGTGAAACATATTTTTGGACCATGTATTACAGATTATTAATCTTATATATTTAGACAAAAATATTCACTTAAGATTCATGAAATATTTCATTAAATGATTTAATTAAATAAGCCCTTGACATGGAAACTTCACAACTAAAAGCCCCGTTAATTATCAACAAAAATAAAATATCTTACTTAGGAAAAGATCTAATTAATAGTGTGACTCTAATGCCATGTCGAAAAGTCAACATTCCTGTATTTAAAGAAGATATAATATATCAGTCGACAAATGACGATTTCTTAAAAGGGAAATACCCTAACCTTACTGTTATTAACGTGCTTAACTTATTAAATAATAGCTGTCGTACGTACGCGAAGTACACTAGTCATGAGTCTACATTTGTTGAGCGAACGTCGGATAATGTGACAAGATTAATTGGTCAAAAAAATTATGATACCGTTTTTGCTGCCTTATGTTCAGTTATAAGTCAAGAGCTTCGTGTGAAAGGTATTTTAGCTTTACTTTCAATTCAAAAGAACTTTGAAAATATTTCTTGCCAAACTGATATTAATGAATCAGCAAAAGACACTTGTACTTGGAAAAAGGTCAGTAAACATCAATCAAGTCAAACGGAAGAGACATGCCATGATTTAATTTTAAAGTTCCAAAAGAAGAAAAAGATAAGAAAGCAGCAAGCAACACCTTATGTAATAACCAATACAAAAATAAGTAATAATATTAATAGTATTAAGAAAGTTATAATTAAACCAGAGGATTTTGAGAATACAGTATTAGGAAATGAGTCTTTTACTGACTGCAATACCAATCAATTAGATATTGAAGGTACTAACAGCAACAATAGAGTTCATGACACAAACAGTACACGAGAAGAAAACAATGAGATAAAATGTTATAATAATAATCAGCAACATGAAGAGAGTAATGGACAATGTCATAATATTGAAAACACTGGCGTAACATCAGATTTAAAGTTGTTAGTTGATGAGGATAGTAACATATCAGATTTAAGTTGTGGTAACATATCTATTACTAGTGAAACAGTAAAAATACTACTTGGGAATCCTGATACATTGCTGGAAGATATAGATAAACATATTGAGCAGGGGCAGAATTCAATACTTCCGGCAACTACAACCCTCACGATGCTAGATGGTAGTCAGGTAGAGATAAGAGGTAAACCACAGGATCAGTTTCATATAGCGAGTCCTCATATATTAAAATATTTGACTCCAGAAGAACAAAGAAAGATTTTGTGGTATCAGGCTTATATTGATTGGAAGTATTGCTTACAGAGAGATGAAGATGAAAATTTGTAAGTATCTTAACGTTTATATTTTTAACTTATCATTTATTAATACAGCTGTAATAGTTTACTGCTGAATATTGGTATTATTATAATTTAAGGGATTTTGCTATAATTTTCATGCTTGGCAGGCAATAGTCAAATTGTAATGATGATGAAACAATTGGTTACATAAAACTATATTTATCACCAATCGGTGATAAAAATAGTTTTATGTAACCATTAATTGACTCAGATATAAGCTCTTATAAGGCAACTAAAATTAAATGAGTTACATCCAATTATGGATAATATTAATGTTGGTTGGCTGACTGTCATGAATCTTATGCACACTGGTAATAATTGCAAATTGTGCCAAGGTATGAGTGATATTAACACTTTTGGAGTTAAAACTTGTGATATATGTGTAACCTAATGGTATTTGATGTTCCATCAATCCACTTTGCATAAACTTGGTGGGTTAATATTCATTCCTCCAGAAATGTGCTGCATTTGTCATGCCTAACAGTGGGACATATATATGAGTTGTAAAAAATGTGTTCTATTGTAATATTTTGTAATTAAAATAATATTTAATATGATTGATGTATTAATAAGTAGCAGCCATTGAAAGCAAAGAAGTATTTTTTTTAAAGCATACATGTTATTCACAATATTTCTCCCCTTCATGGAACTTTTGGTAAATTGATATTTAGACTTGGAAAGGAGTTCTTTAGTTTTTAAGGTTGCCACATATTGGTTATCTATTATAATATTAATCATCAATTTTTTTAATCTTTTTATATTAATTTTAGACCGCTACATGTGGCTGTTTTGAATAGTGACATTGATCTACTTCGAAGGCAGTGTCTGGTGCTGAAGAGCAGACAAGAATCAGTCGATATCACAGCTCATGGCAATGTTGTAAGTAATATATATTATATATTTGACAGCCAAAAATTATGTACTATTGTTTTAATATAAACTGATAAAGATGTATTACTTATCAAATTGGCTACAGTGCAATCTTTTGAATTTTCCAAATATTCATATTTATGTATGTACATGTCAACAAAGAAGGTGCACCCTCAACCAATTTCCCTATAATTCAATGAAACTAATTTCGTGATACAATTGGAGCAGCATTCAATGTAGTGTTTTGAACACACTATCAAACAAGTCTATAGCTGAAGATATAGTCAGTTTACCCACTCTGGGAGATTTTTTTTTATTTAATAGAGAGGTAAACGAGCAAGTAAGTCATTTGATGGAAAGTAATCTATGTCACTTATCAACAACACTACAGGTATTGGTAGACAATAGATGGTGTAATGGGCTGATTGCCGCAACTCGCTGTCATCATGCACCTATTTAGCGTGTTGTCAGAATGGATAGTTCCTATCCACCTCAGCTCCTCGAAGAACTGCAGCAGCCTCTTCGGCTTGCCTACAGCATCGATGAGGGACCCCGGTGCACCCAGGTACTTGGCCCGGAAGTTGGCTACTTCCCTGTACTGAAGCATGATGTGAGCAGCCGTTTCCTTCTCCTCCATACAGGCCGTGCACAGTGGGCTATCTGTTGTACCTAGCACAAATAGAAGTTTATTAAATGGATGATGTCCAGATATTATTACGCTGGTTACTATGCCTAGTTGTGGTTTCCTGAGATGAAAGAGTTGTTTTGTGAGGCCATAATTGATTTCAGGTACAGTCCAAAGAGGGGACTGCCGACAACCGGTGAGGTTGGTCCAGTGATCATTAAAGCATTTTTTCGTATATTTTTTGATCAGTGGTAGAAGGCCAGTTGGTCGACCCAGATATCGCTGGAGAGATTGTTTGGATGCTGACCTGCGTAAATTTCAAGGCAGTAATTGGCAAGAATTAGTGCAGTATAGAGAAAGATGGCAGAATCTCGTTTCAGAGGCCAGGATACACTTCGGGTCACTGAGTCAGCGGAGTAATTAAGTATATCCAGCAGTGTGCAGATGTTATTTAATGATGATAAAGTAAATTTTAGTTTTGATAGGGATACGAGCTTAGAACATAGGGTAGCTTAGTCTTACTGATGATGCTAACATAGAGTAGCTTATCCTTTGACAACGGCCTCCACCAAAGATTTCCATAGTGCTCTACCTTTCGCCAATCCTATCCATCGGTTGCCTAAGATCATTTTCTCAGCGTTTTGTTTGTCGCCTTTTGCATTTCTTACCATCACTTGGATACCACTTTGCGACTATTTTTGTTCATTTCACCTCTCTTTTTAGTTTATTTATAACTTAATATTTATTTAGCAATTAAGTTTTAATTTTAGCATTAAGTTTCTGTAAAAAAAAGGTGTGACACAAATGAACATTTTTATAACCTCCAAATAAACATTCTATTTTTATAATTCTCACTGCTTGGCGAGAAGATTCGGGATCGCTGATGAGTCTTTTGTTGCACATTCACCGTTAATATAAATAAAAAAAATAAGTTTTTATTCTCAGTGAACCCAGCTGCCCATTTACTGGTATTTTTACCTCGTACTACACCCACTGGTGTAGAACTATTAAATACCAGGAACCACATGTCTTATCATGATGGTAGATTAAAACTAAATAATATATATTCACCCAATATATTCATTTTCTGTGTATACTTTGCTATTGATTGATAAAATTAATTGTCATCTTTAGAATTATTTCTATTTTGAAGAGTATTCGCTGATATGCCATGCTGACATTTCAAGGACTTCCCCCAACGTGCTCCTGTGCGTCTGCGGGAAGTCCCGGAAAACATGACGTAATCATGACTAAGTTACAAATCGATAGGCATTAAAAAAAATACCTTTTTTGATAATTTGATAAGTAGCTGGATTTTTTAAATTTCTTTTATTATAGTTACAATTTGGTGTGTCAAATTTTCTTATCAAATATGGAAATTTACTTACTACATGGAGTTTTTATTAGTTTTTGGTACGCGCGACTTCATGCTTGCTGTACTTACGGTGTCGCGCGCAGCCACTTTTGATATATATGTACGTCGAAAGGCCAATATTGACTTAATTTTGAATTATTTTAATTCAGAAACTTCTAAATATAAATTAATGACTGTGACGTCATACCAGGTTAGGAGTTTACAAATGTGACTCCGTGTGACAAGGAACTCAAGGCGCTTGTCCCACAATTAGCGACATACCCAGACTTACGTTTACCTGTAGGCCATACGTATATCTTATTTATTTCGATGTGGGAATTAAACCCGTGATCATTGGTTTTGAAAGCGGTAATTTTGCCACTGAGCCGCCATGATTGTCCTCAAATACATATATGGCTCACACGTAGGTCGGGCTTTTGTGTCCCGTCAAACCGCCTTGGGCAATCGTGATGGGTCCATAACTTTAGAAATAGGGAAGCCCCGTGGCCCGATAATGGGACGTTTATGGGCTGTATATAAGAAAAACATGGTTATGAATTTATATACTTTTTATTTTCCACATTAATTTTGATTCCACAAGTAATTTTGAGTATATAATTTCGTGGTACATTTCATTTAAATCCTGCGCTGATCTGTATTAATCAGTACAGGATTACAAGATTAATGGACACACTGCGACAGTCAGTGGGTAGCAAGGAATGCCATTAGGTTAACCTTTGGCTATAGACATTCAATTTGTAACAGCCACTCTGTGCAAATTGTTGCTCTGGTTGCAAAAGTGGTTTGTTGGGAATCAAAACTTTGTATTAAAAAACGTATTTCAAACTAAAATCCTTAGCTCAGTAGCCAGATTTTCTAAGAATCGAGTCAACGACCTTAAACATAAATTAATTATAAACTGTATGCTTCATGCTTGCTCAAGTCAATTCTCGCTCTATACGAGTTAATAGTTGTGATTCAATCCGTATATATGTACATATATGTGTGTAACCCTTCGAAATGTAAGCAAAAATTTTTATTAAAGAGTTTTAAACAAAATTTGTTCCCTAAAATTTATGATTATTCCCTAATTTATTTTCGCGAATCTTAGCAAACTTTTGACTGCGCCTTAATCAGGATTTTATGCAAAGTAGACGTTCATCATCATTAAGGCATTAAAGCTGCGGGTGGGCCTTAGCCTGGTTCAGTAAATTTTTCCAGTTTGATCTTCGTTTAGCTTTTTCCTTCCAGCCCCTCACACCGATTGCCTTTAAGTAGACGTTACTCTGGTGAATACTGATTTTGCTATGATATTGAAAATGATTACATTTTCAATATAATACCTTTCTTTGAAAGGGCGGCAATTTTGTTATCTATACTGGTTGATTAATTATACATTTGACGATCGCGTTAATTTAATTTCGCAATATAATTAAAAATTCTCCTTTATGAAAAGTCAGAATCTGTCTAAAACGGCCCGACTGGTGGTTCATCAGGTGGTGCTGGGGTGTCCCGACTGTGATTTACGGTAGTTGGGTTTGGCAGAAGAGTCAGAGCAGACTGAATGCGGTGGAAATGAGAGCATTAAGAAGTGTGTGGTGTAATTTTGAATGATAGAATAAGAAATGAAGATATAAGAGAGCAATGTGGAGTAAAAGAAGGTGTCGTGACAAAAGTTGAGAAAGGGATGCTTAGATGGTTTGGGCACATAGAGATGATGAATGAAAGATGACTGGCAAAAGAAATTTAATTTGCGAATGTGGATGAAATATTCGGTAGGAGAAGACCACGGAAAACATACCTTGACCAAATTTCTGAAGTTTTTAAGAAAGGTCAGGTCTTGGGTACCCTTAACCGGCGGGCTTGCATGAGAAGAGTAATGAGTGTGGAGGAAGCGAAGAAAGTATGCCGAGATTGTAGCAGATGGAGATCTGTGGTAGCAGGAAGAGTCGGTAGGACTACGAGTGACAAGCGCGATTTTTTTTAACTTATTTGTGTACCCTATTGTATTATGTATATAATTTATCACAAGTTAATAATAAATTAACACAATTTTTTTACAGACGGCCTTGCAAATGTCAATATTACGCAATACACCAGAGTGTACCATGTTGCTGCTTCAGCACGGGGCTAATCCCCTCATCACTGATGAAGAAGACAGAACAGCTATACACCTTTTAGCAGAGTTGTCCCCGCAACATCTCAATTTAGTAATCAGTCATTGCCAGGCAAATGCAAGGTAAGTAAGTGAGGTGCAATGAATAAAGACATTATGATATGAATGGGCTGACTTGAATGGGGTATTACCACGTCTGCCCGCCAACTTCTTAAACTTTACCAGAACACCCGTGGTGTTAAAAAAAATCTTTTCAGGTCCCTGAATATAATTTGTGTATGTCTAATGTGTCTAGAACAGCGGTTCTCAATCTCCGCGTCGTGATACATTTGAGTGTTGCAAGACTCTGTCAAATGTGTCCCAAGATTTACAAATACGATATTTGGATTTATATTTTACTTTGCTTTGGTATGTTGTGTTTTTATACAATAAAAATATGTTTAATAGATTATTGCTGTGTAATTTAATAAATGTACCTATTTTCACTTCAACTATCAAACTTTTTGCGTGTAAGTATGCGATGCGAATTTGTAAAGCGTTAGTGTGTTGCTGAGTAAAAGTTTGAGAACCGCTGGTCCAGAAAACAATGCGTCCGAATTTTTCTTCATTTAATGTCGAAAAAAAAAAACTAATAGAAAAAGGAAGACTCGGACGAGAAATCGCCTTCTGTTTTGTACATACTCAGGGTATTTAAATATACATGTATCCTGTACATTTAATGCTTCTGGGATTTCTTAGAAAAAGGTTTATTAGATTATACTTAAAAGCACACTTGTCTGTCTTTTTCCAGATATATTCTCCATGAAAATGATATGTGGCAACCTGAACTAGAATCAAAATCCAATGAGCAACTTGCTCAATATTTGCTTACAGAGGTCTGTACTATGTGCGACAACCAAGGTGAATATTGGCAAATTTTATTTGATTAAAAGAAGGTAGATAGTAAGGTGTTTTGAATTCATAGATTTCCCTGCAAAATTTATCATCACGATTAGTCTTCAATGGTTAACTGTTATACATAGACCATTCCCCTAAAGGAAATGGCACCAGACGACATACTTCTCAGGCGAGTTGGCAATAGAGACTGAAATTAGAGTGTACCCTATTGTTTATTAGGATACAATGCTGGTGGTTGACCACTCAAGCACATACAGTAAACCCTTCTATAACGCGGTACTTTTATAACGTGGTTTCGTATAACGCCGTCCCTCGTATAACATGTGTTTTGCCCTCGTATAACGCAGGGATTTCCAAAGTCATACTACTGTGTAATTTAACATAATACTGTGAAAAACAAAGTACGGTGAAATTTGTTACATTTGCACATCTTTTTCTTGTACAATTAAATTATTTTATTAAGTTTTGTTCCTAGTTTTTCAGTTTTAGGATCACTGATTATACATACAGTAATCTCTCATATGACGAATTTCCCTATAATGTGGAAGCAACCTACCGCGTTATAGGTAGGGTATACCGTATGTTCTTTAACAATTTTAAACAATATTCAAGCGTAGACATATATGGTATAATAGTGTGATAAATCCATTCATGAATGGATCGACATGAAGTAACACACCCTCACAGAATATCGGTTTTAAGTTGTAGCATTTTTCTATTTCACTGCATTTTGTGCGGTGAGTGTAAGGATGGCTCAGCTTCTATTCTCTTCCTTCATTTCCTTCTCTCTGTTTCCTTTTTCCACTCGTACTAAATTTTTCTCCCGGTACTTAAATTTTTACCTTAAGATAGGCAATGCATCTTTGCGGTGCCCTTGGTATTGCATGTCCGTGTGTGGTGGTGATTACTTACCATCAGGTGGTCCTCTTTCTTATTTTCCCATTACTCCCATAAAATAAATATATTAAAACTCGCCTCAAGGAAAAGTTTCATCCCCACCATATGTCTATAGACGGGGTTGATTGCTTTCCATCAGGTGATACACCTGCTCGTTTGCCTTCCTATCTCATAAAAAGAAGCAAAGACACCTGGTTCGTTTCAGGTCAAATTCTAGGAAAATTTAACCACCACGATAGTCTTCTGAATTAATAAACTGAAGTGGCAATGGGCTGGTCACGTTTGTCAGAGATCCGACAACCGTTGGAGTACATGAGTGCTGGAGTGGAGACCGCAAAAAAAAAAAAATTTTAATTTCTTATGCCGGACATGTGACATGTCTATCGAAAGCCATCAGTCGAACTAATACTTTTGTTTTAATAGAAAACAGACGACCAATACGAAAACAATTTATCACTTTTTTATTACAAATTTTAAATAACAAATTTAAAAAGAAATAATATAAAAAGTTTTATTGCATTAGTGATACATATATCAGTGTATTACTACACTATTTAGCAAGTAAACAAAGCCCAACTTTTATTTAATTATACCATATTGTCAATGTTTGTTAGAGTAAATTTAATTTTTCCAGGTTACACTCCACTAATGTTGGCTAGTAAAGTTGGAAATTACGCTAATGTAAAAATATTGGTTGAACTGGATCCTTCTTCAGTTAACTTGCCAATGCCCAACTGTGGAAACACTGCTTTATATATCGCTGTTGGTGAAGCTTGCATAGAGGCGGAACGTGAGTATACATTGTTTTAATTTGGGACTTAATAAGTGATAGAATCAAGCATCGCTTTGTGCAAATCTTACAACAAATCTGAAAACAAACTTACTTTTCTAATATCCGCCAACACAAATCAGAAAAATAATATTGTGTGTGTGAAGAAGTGTATAGAGAATGGCGGTTGTCTTTCGTAGAGTCTACTACACCCGAGGATGCCTCCTGCCGAGGTGAAATAGGTTGTTTATGGTGAAACATGATATTTTGATTTGTGTTCGTCGATTTTAGCAAAGTAACTTTTACCATCCATCTGTGAGCCTTAATATCAGTAGGGGTTGTATTTCAATTTTATTTTTCCATATATTCATACATATCATTTTAATTCATGAGGTATATTGTTGTAGATGCGTATACACATGAACAGGCAGCTTTTGATATATTTACTAAGTCTGGGGTGATCATCCGGCACTAGTTTTTGGGGATCGCGCCAGTGACGACCAGCGTTATCATTAGCTGTTTTAAATACTTCTTTATGTCTCCACACAAACACCATATATATATATATATATATATATATATATATATATATATATATATATATATATATATATATATATATATATATATATATATAATTATAGAAAATTAAGTAATATATTTAGTTATCGATATACATTAAATTTGGCGAAGAAAAAAAAATTTAATTTTTATGAAATATTTATTAAAAATGTCCTTAATATACACCAAAAATTATACAACAGAAAACCTTGCTATTTCAAATAGACATCATTATCATTCCAATATGAACTGCACCCAAACCAACCTAATTTGGTCGCGTAATATTTACAGGATTTCTTTGAAGTCCCATAAAACAATATTTTTGTATGAACGCTATAATATTTGAATGTTACTTACTGACATACATATTTTTACAAACGCGAATTTTAGTTTTCTCGGTTAATTAAAAAGTCACGGTGTATAAAGAGCTGGCAGTGGTAGTGGGCTCAGCTTCGTTTGGATATAATCATTATTAATAGATAAAATTATTAGTAGCTTAGATTTTTCGACACATATACATATCGTAAAAAATGAAATTTGTTGTTGTTCCTTATTAATTCGTGTTACATTCCTTTTGTGTTCATTTCTGGTCACTTCATGTTTAATTTTATTGTAATTTACAGGTAGTAAAAACCGATCAAAAGTGCCAGATCAATTTCGTAAGACAATAAACGTCTTGATCGAAAATGGAGCGGATCCAGCCATCGAGAATAACTCAGGCCACAACGTTAACCTGTTGATAAACGAATTCAACTTCACGGAGCTCTCCGTGCTTATTGCCAACAAAATCATGTACGAAAAATATTCGGATGGTACAGTGCAAGTAATGAAAAATTTTAATTCGTACATGCTGCTAAAGAATGAAGATGGTAATGTTAATTTGACTTCATTGAAAAGAGAGAAACCTAAAAATAGTTTAAACAAAGATGTGCCTTCTGTAATAGAAAATGTGCCGGTCCTTACTAAGATTGTATCACGACCGATAAATAAGAACATTGGCAAAGTTATAGACCCCAAAAAGTTTGCCGCAGAAATTCATATAGTAAAGAAAACTGTTCCTATTGATAAAAATAACCCACAATTGAATACAAAAATTCCTATATCAAATACAAAACAGAATTTATCTGCTGTTGTTAACAGGAGCGATTTAAATAAAGTTATACGTGTCGCTAAGCGGGGGCCAGGTAAAGCAATACCCAATTGCACTATAGTTAGTCAGCCGAAAGTTATAAAAGTGTCAAAAATGAATATCGCCAATTCAGTAAATGTAATAAAAATTGGAAAGAGTTCTAGTGCTACAAATACACCTAATCCGGTTGCACAAATAAAAAGTAACCAAAACAATAAACGTAAACTAAATGAAATGCTAGATGTGCCTATAAAGAAGCAACAGAGACAAGATGATTGATAAGATGAGAAGAGAGCAACAGAGAGAAGAGATTGAATGCATTGAATATATAGACGGAAATAAAGCGAAAACGTGTAGTAAACCGTAAAATGAAAATTTACCGCCAGAACCCAAAAAAAAGCTTAAGTTTTCTCTAAATATTGTATCTAATCACTCCATAATAACCAGTTTCAATGCTGTACAGTGGCGTAGCGAGCTTAACCCGTGCCCAGGGCACAACACCTTTTTAGCGCTCCTCCCCCCATTCAAAAACCACATAATTTTATTTTTATTAAAAACAATCTAGCCAATACAGACTAATAAGTAATTTAATTTTAGCGTAATCTATCTAACTTATACAAAAACCATATAATATTATATCTAAAATACATAAAGTACTCGCTAGTTAATAAATAAATATCGAAAATTAATAGATCGGTTTAAAATAACAAGCATAAGATACATTGCGTTTAAGAATTAAAAATATATAGTGTTCTTAAAGAAAGAATGTTGGTACTTTGTACACTGCAAATATTTATTATAACATATTATTTAATCAGACAAATCAAGAAAGGAGAAATGCTGACAGACACAGATCGAGTCAGCCCTGCCGGTAGAAAAGACGTGCCATTTCTATTATGAATATATTATTACAGTTTGATTTAGACTATTAGTGACTACCTTTTTATTTAAGAATTAACATTTATTATATTAAACAGGCACTAAATTTAAAATATATTTTCCAGAAATCAATTATGTATAATACAATTAACCTTCCTATACCCGCGCGTTTGTCTGAGAGACCGACAGAATGATTTTTCGATTTTAAATAAAGAACGAATAATGCTAGTTTAATGAACTTGGTCACACGTCACGTCAATTTCAAGGTCGTATCAAATTAGGCAAGTACTAGAAAGTTCATTAAACTAGCATTATTCGTTCTTTATTTAAAATCGAAAAATCATTCTGTCGGTCTCTCAGACAAACGCGCGGGTATAGGAAGGTTAATATGATCCAGCAATTTTTTGTTTTGCGGATCATTTGGCGCCCCCTTTGTGAGTAGCGCCGAGGCATGATGCTCTTACCCACCTCTACTATGCCACTGACGGTCTACAAAATATTATATCGTTCGAAAATTTGCGAGATTCAGACCATTCGATGCAGTATTTTTTTCTGATCCAAATATGCAAGAATTTTTTCGTCATCCGTGTCATTTGCAGCGTTTTCGCTTTCTTGCGTCCATATTATATATTTTTTATTATTATTTATAAATTATAAAAACAATATTACCAAGTGATTGTCCCGTGCTTCCAAGTGAACGACCGAATCCTATGTAGCATGGGGCACAGTCACTTTCAATAACGATGAGGCCTTTTTTCAACTGCGTGCATACTAAATTAATGTTTTTAAACGTAGTCATAATAGTTTGTGTGATTTAGACAAAATAATAATATGCGACAGTAAGTGGAGTTGCTTTGATTAATGGAGTCAGGCGTTACCTTGCGGAAATCCATCACTATGTGGACAGTCAAGACTTAGCTAAGATCCGCGACAAGCAGACAATAATAAAATTCATCACTTCATCAGCAGGGAAACACACATTATTGATTTTCTGTTATTTTTTGCTTATCGTGGATCTTAGCTAAGTAAAAGTTTTGACTGTCCACATATGGAGTTGCTTTCTTGATATAATAAGTCTTTAATTTCAGTGTATTGGAATTTTCAAAATGTTTATTTTCAATGTAAGGGAAAAATGTTATAATTGGTTAAAATATAAAATAGTTTTTTTATAACTTGTTGAAAGCAGTTGCTGATTTTTAACAACATAATAAGGTACTGTAAAATTTTCTTAACACAATTAATTGAATTTTATCTTCATCGAGCCATTGGCTCAGTGGCGGGGCCCTCCGCCCGCGGAGTCAATGGTCGCGGGTTCGATTCCCGCATCGGAATAAATATTTATATGAATTTATAAATGTTTATTCCGCGTCTGGTAACCCCCCCAATCCGCATTTCCTTTCCTGCCCCTTACTTTCTTCTCTATCCTTTTCCTTCCTCTCCGCCAATCCACGGTCTGCCGTGCCAATGGATGCGTGGCTAGGGGCGAGCCTAGTCGAAAGCGTGCCGATCGTCCCGGTGTCGGGCTGCCCCGGGGACTATGGTGCCTTACCTCAGCATGCAGGGCTCTGCTGGGGCTGACCTCCATCCCCCCTTGCGGCTCGTGGGATTCACTAAGACGAATTTAATATACCTAATTTGTCAAAAAATGACGGCGACGTGGTTCGCCACCCGTCACGTCCTGATTCTCACGAGGGCGAAAAGCGACCAATGACGAGCCGTTTCGCTGCGATGAATGGCAGCGGATGTAACTCTGTGGTCTCTGCCAACCCCTGCGGGGGATAGGCGTGAATATATAATAATAATAATTATCTTCATCAACTGTAAGAAAGAGCAATAAAAAATATTAATACCCGCCTTATTAGTAGTACATGATTGAAGTTTTATTAGCTAAGAAATATATCCAAAAACTATTTCTTGTGTCTTCTTCAATCTTAACTAAATAACCTAGGAACTGACATCGTTTTCCCTATATCACAATCACACTAATTACGGGGTAAAGGTGGTGTAATTCAGACGATAGCGCAAAAATCTTAAAGTAACAATTTTTTTGTAACGTTTACTATTGTAGATTTTCTCATTATAATTGCAATCTAGCTATGGGCTGGTGGGTAATTTGTCTTTGACTTAATTTGCTAAATAGAGTATATAACTAAGATTGTATTCATTAACATTTCTTATAGCCTCTATTAAGGATGGGTACTATGTTCTTGTGTGCTTTACACTTTCATTGTCAAAAAATCTGTAATTAATATGGTTGTGTATAATATATAATTATCGAATTGTAGAGGTGGGTAGGGGCGGCAAATTTTTTTTTATATAAATATTCACGCCTATCCCCCGCAGGGGTTGGCAGAGACCACAGAGCTCCAGCCGCTACCATTCATCGCAGCGAAACGGCTCTCCATTGGTCGCTTCTCGCCCTTGTGAGAATCGGGACGTGACGGGTGGCAAACCACGTCGCCGTCATTTTCAACAAATTAGGTATATTGAATTCGTCTTAGTGAATCCCACGACCCGTTAGGGAGGATGGAGGTCAGCCCCAGCAGAGCCCTGCATGCTGAGGTAAGGCATAGTACCCGGGGGAGCCCGATCCCGGGACGGTCGGCACGCTTGCAACTAAGCTCGACGGCAAATGTGTAAATCCGCCTGTGTTTGACAGGAACGGGCTTCTTAACAAAACTTTTAATAGCTCAGATCATCGCGATAATCGCGTATTTATGTGTTTTTCCATCATTGATGAAAAGTAGCAGTCTCTAACTATTATACCAATCTGAAGCGCAGCAAATAATGAGCATGTTACGTTTAACCCATTGATTACCAGACATATTTAGAGCGTCTTGCCCTGGGTGCCAAGGTTTTATTTTGAAGAATACATGAAAGTTTACAAAATATTAAGTTACTAATATAATACTGTAATAGCATTTACAGTAATTTTTATTGAAAAAAAAAAACACTATGGGATAACTCGTAGCTGGCGTCACTAAATAAAATTCTTATGCTGGTTGCCGCTACGAGATATCTCGTAGCTGGCAGTTTTGATACACACGCTTAATACGAGATATCTCGTAGCTGGCTAACACTTTTTTCTCACGCCGCAGTTTTTCTTGTTTCGCTTTATTGAACGGCAGCAAAAATCGTACATTGCTTTATCTGGCGGCGCCTTGCACAAAATGTTGTTTACCAAAACTTGAGTTAATTTTTTCCTGTTATTCGATTTTTGATAAGCCCTTGCACTTAGTTGATTTTGTAAATATAAAGCTGAGTGGTGAATTATTCTTCGAAACAATCATGCCACCAGCTCGATTTCGGCATTTTTTCGATTTCGCCAACTGCCATCATCTTTTTTGGTTGGGCCTAGTTTTTTTCTTAATTTGTTACTTACTTAATTTTGGCGATTCACACGATTATGGTTAGCTAGCTTGAGGTATTCAATGAGATAATAAATGAACGAAGGTGAAAAGAATGAGCTAATTAATAAACGAAGGCGATATAGAATGCTTGATATAGAATGAAATATTGTCTATTAAGATTATCGTATCAAGGTTCTAATAAATAAGGATACAAAATATTTACAGACTTAAGTTTATAAATAAAATAAAATGTTTAATTATCCTTTACATTTAAAACTTAAAGTTATTAAAAATATGTATATCCAGTTATAATACATAATTTGATTACGGGTATGGAAATGTAATTAGTTTTATAAATTTTAATTAAATTAAATGATTGGTCGGTTTAAGAAATTTGATTTAAGATTTGTTAATTATAAATAGATTAATAATATAATAGATTAATACTTGGGAAAACCTAATATATTTATCATCCTTTTTACTAAAATAAAATTTACTTTTTTTATTTTTAATAAAAGATTCATTGTTTGTTTGCTGCTAAAGTTTTTACTTCGATCGCATGTGATTTTTTTGTCATAAATTTAACCTCTCATCTGTGGCTTCGCCATTGAAAAACCTCCATCTGTGGTACCGCTTCGCGAGCATCCCAAAGAACCTGGTCGCGGGGCGTGTTAGTTCTTGTTGGATCCAGTTTTTTTTCCAATAAGACTATTAAAATAAGCTAACACTAATTAGATTTTGAATATAGAAACACTAATTTAGTGGCATTATTAATTATAATTACACTATTGAATATTATATATTGAGGACGTAATATCGTTAGAAAGTAGCTTTGGAAAAATTCGACCGTAAAATGGTAAGCAAATCATAACAACCATGATGCGAGGGTGCCATAGTTGGCGGTCGGATGACCTTGCTCATGTCCTCTTCAAATTTCAACTGTTTTAAAATCCATAAAACCTACTTACCCTCTCTGTAATGCCAACAGAGAGGGTAAGTAGGTTTTATGGATTTTAAAACAGTTGAAATCTGAAGAGGTGGTTGATCAATGGGCATAAGTAAATTTGGCCACAATTTCTACTTTATGTGCATTATCATTGTGCAAAACCCACGAAACCGTGTTTTATGAATTTGACATTTTATAACATAGCTCAGGGTCTCCTAAAGTGTGCGCTGTAGAGAATAAGGGGTACCGTCAGGCGTGATTTATGTATTTCGGTATTTCATCAATGTAAGCAATGAAGAAAGACCGCACTTTGTGCTCTGTTTGAAAATTCTATTGTCCGAAAATATGCTTGCAAGTAAGCTAAAGCGACATCTCAAGACCGTTCACCCTGTTTTTGTTAAAAATCGCGTGATTTTTTTTTAATATGAAGTTGCATAATTTACAAAAAAAAAAATTTCAACAAGCCTTAATAATGCGCTGTTAGCATCATTCAAGTTGGCATACAGGATGGCGGAATGTAAAAAACCTCACATTAGAGTAGAAAAAAAGAATATACCTTTTTTATATACCTTTTATATGATAGGCACACTATCTGCCGAGTATCAGTGTACCCTATTTGACTACTTAGGGCCCTGATAAATAATTCTAAACCTACAAGTGCGCCGCGGACAGAAAAAGTTTGGGAATCCCTGACATAGCTCAAACACAGTCGAATAGCATTCCTCAATTAGTACTATCTTGGTAAAATCGGAATTAATTTATGATGAACTGTATCATGAATATCAGAAAAACAGTTTTGACGAGATGATTTTTGTTTCTGTAATTACCATGTTTTATCACCGGCTATGATGATACCAGATGTAACTTAATGTGTTTATTATTGTTTTACTTACTCTCCTAATTCTTAATTTAGCTGTATACATTTATAATAGTATTTGTTATTGATAAATTTAATTTTTATCATTAATTATATTGAAAATGCAATAGATGCGTAAAATAAATATCGATTAAGTTCTCATTTGATTGAATTTTTATGGCGTCAGAGTGCAAAAAACATCATTGGGAAACGGATTCTTGTCTGACATGTAGTCTAGCACTTTTAGATTTAACATAGAAGATAATTCATTAACTTACCTTTATTTTGTATTCGTTATATTGTTTAAGAAAAAATAAATATTAATAACTAGATAATATTCTTTCTTTTTCCTTTAGTTGAACCTTGTCATATATTTTTTAACACAGCCCCACACAAAGGAAGGTCTGTGACCAGCAGTGGGACATATAAAGGTATGTTCCACTGCTGGTCACGGATCTTTCTATTTTTAGAGGAACGGACATGCCATCACACTTGTCTAAAAAGCGGATTGGCGGGACACCAAGTTTCAGAATAAATACATCTGAACCATATTATACCTACATATGTGTATATGTTTGTATTTATCCCGATGTGGAAATTGACTCTTACAGCGGAAGTTTTGCCACTGAGCCAATAAGGTTTTCAAGTTATGTTATATTAACCCTTATCGGTCGCTAGCTTTTTATACGTGATTCTCGCTAGGTTGTAGCTATAGATAGTTTTCATTGACTATTCATTTTTGGGCTCAATTTATTAAAAAAATAATTCGAAAAGGCAATGATATATAACTGGAGATGTCAATTGCTCTGTTACGGATATTTAACTAATAAGGCAATAGTGCCTGCATTTCACACAGAACGAGTTTCAACATGTCTCGTCACCTCCCACGTGATTTAGGACTGCAGCGACTTAGTCGTCTCGTCTTGTCACCTCCCACGTGATTTAGGACTGCAGCGACTTAGTCGTCTCGTCTTGTCACCTCCCACGTGATTTACGACTGCAGCGACTTAGTCGTCTCGTCTTGTCACCTCCCACGTGATTTACGACCGCAGAGACAAAGTACTGGTGACACGTGAGAGGTGACTTACGACTGATAAGGGTTAATAATTATTAATTTTAGCCATCACAAATTTATAGTCGATTTGTAATAGACACACGATCGTCTTAGATATCCAAAGGTCGAAATTTTGTTGGGTCCTTTGACTGTTCCATCGTTTGTGAAACCCACAACAGAAACTATATATAACTTGATTTGTGTCTGTCAATTCAATTTGGCCGAAATATTTATAATAGTTGTAATTATGGCAAAAATTTGTCAACATTTCCTCTTGTTATTCAGAATGTATGAATAAAATATATTTTTATATAACTTACACCTTTATTTGTTTATTTACAATAATGCACAATTTTTAACATTCGCAAACATTAAACAATTTACATAATCATAATAAGTACATAATTTGAGCAACAATCATTTTATTAAATGGCAACACCAATTCTGTTATTACAATGTCTACTGTTTCTCACGATAGACAAGTGCTGCCATAATTTGCCAATGCCATAAATATGCGTAAACTAGTTATAAAAAATTAGCATAGTCAAGTATCTAGATTAAGAATTACTCAGGCACAATACACAAATTAAATATATATTGAAAATAATATGAAAATATTTTTTCTTAATATATATTTAATATAATATAAGATATTTTAAATTTTGACTTTTAACTTGTGCGAAAATCTTAAAGGTTAAATAAAGAATTAAGTAAAAATACGTGTCATATTTGGCGGTATAGTAGAAGCATACCATATCGATTCAAACTAAGAATTTTTACATTAAATTTACCTAACTTAGATCCTAACCATTCCACAATAGATTTAAGGCTACAAAAAGAGTAAAATGGTAAAAGTAGTACACCTATATATTAAACTAAGGACGGACCCTTTGATAGTAGACTAGTAGCTATCGGTAATATGATTTAACTAATTGAAATAATATTAAAATACATTGTAATAATACATGTGGTTAAAACTCGACAAGCACATGAGAACTCGTTATCTGTTATGCTTACATCGTAGTGCACTCTTCTATTCATTCAAAAACGTAAGTGGTTCTACTATTTCGTAATTTCAAGTTACTTAGTTTTTATCAAAGATTTAAATCGGTAGTATGCCGTGACACCGAAAATTTGTAGTAGTACTTTTAAAGCTAACAGAATCTGTGGAAATAGTGATGTGCCTTTTTTACGTGCAGTAATTGGATACATTACTTTTTTTTCTTGCACTTGGGATTAATTAAAGAAGAAAGTTTGCGCACATTATATAGGACATATGACGCGTTGGCACTAATGAAGAGACACTACGTAGGAACTAACAATTTAAATCTTTAATTATAACTGTTGAGAATGAACGAACAATTAGTCACTTGTGGGCGCGTTGCTATGTATGAAAAGTTTTTCGCTCTCACTTACTTATATAAGTATGAAGTTTTTTACTATACCCAGCTACAAAGGCATTTCAGTATATCTTTATGTCTGTTTTTTCTCATTGCAAAGTACGCGAGAGTGACACTGATATTATACATTATAAATGCCCGAAAAGTACGGTTTTTTTTTATCTCCTCCGAGATGAAAGTTAAACATAATTGACCCTGTGGTTGTCAAGTCATAAATAAAATATTTTTTTAGGTTGCAACCCGAAGCCCATTTAATATATTTACAAATAAGGTCCATATTACAAGAAATGAAAAGTTAAAAGATATGTCATTGATATAAAAACCGCTGCATAAAAATCCATCGAAATGAAAGACTTTTTACTTTTACGAAATAGGAATAAAGGCACTCATCTTAATAATTACAGGCCTTGGTCTATAAAATTTAATCTCCTATAACTTTTATGGTTTTTAAGCCTAATATTTGTTCAAGATAAAAATAATTACCATTGAAAGATTAACATTATCACATATCGTCGATGTAAAATATTAAAATTACAGAGTGGGATAATAGTGGAAACATAAAATAACATTTCTAGGTGGTACCTGTGTAAATAAAAAATGCTAAAATTACACACAAATGCCAATGCCAATGAACAACAGAACAAAAATGCCAATACAAAATTGCCTTGTAACCATATTAGTTAGGTTTGTACGAATATAAAACAATTTCAATGGCAACAAATAAAATATACTCTAGAATCAAATTACCTTGGAATATTTTATGCCCATAGATATTACTATTTCAATGTTTCAGTTAAAAATATCACTTGAGTTTTATAAAATTAACGTGGCTCTAGAAGAAATGATTGCAAAATTAATATCTGATGTAGGTAATGGATTTTGTGATATTAATGTAAAAGCTTTTTAAATAATTAATAATGTTTTTATTTATTTAGGCATGTAAAACTACTTTTAAGGATTGGCGTACCCATATATTTATCTATTTATAAATATAATGAACAAAAAATGTAGCATGGAATCCTTTCTGCTAAAATCGTACCGATATTTTGGATCCGAAACAAAACAATGTCAAAAGAAGTGAGGTTATATTTAGGACTAATGAATACAAATCCAATATTAATATTTAGATTTATATTTTTAGCAGTGTTACAAATCATGTTATTTTTTGCAAGTTTTGCAGATTATTCTACTACAACTACAAATATCGATGTATGAACGTCATACTTCGATATGCACCTACTTATAGATCTAGTTCAGGTCGAGCGGTGTTATATTATGTTGATAACTAGTAATTCAAAAACTGGAAAAAAAAGGGGCTGTTATAGGAAAACTCATTTGACGTATTTTAAATGGATTTGAAAAGTATTGCCATCTTATGAGTTTTTCATTGGGTTTCTTTTTTTATCTGAGTATCTTTTTACTTATTATAACCATATATAACATCAAGTTTATTCTTCATGACTGTATTGACTTAGTGGTCAAAGGCATAAAATAAGTAAATTTAGTAAAATAATCAATTTTTTACTATTGGCATAATTGTTCTATTGAAAGTGATCTGTCCAAAGACTTGATACTGATGTAGTTCCAAATATTTTCGTTTTAACGATGAACGAAAATTGAAAACAGAACAAAAACGTCATTTGTCATAAGCTCATCTGTCAAATATAAACCTAAATTGGCTAAACGCAAACATATTTTAATAGGTCTTAGGACAGTTGCTAATAACGATAAAGTTACAATTTACTGTGAATAAAATTAAGTCAATTACAGTTATCTCCTATTATTTAGTTCATATCCATTCTCTTTGCTGGGAGTTTTGGCTGGTGGGGGTTTAGCCACTGCGTGACCTTCAAGCCTAAGTGTGCTTTGCCGATGTGATGATCTAAAATAAAAAAGTAGTGGTATTAAATTATGAATAAAAAATACCCGCGTTGTATTCCCATTAAGCACATTATGTGTATGACGAATGGAGGAGTGTGAGCTATAGTTACAATTCATATGGGAAAGGAGTTTAGATATAATAGATAACATAATAATTAAAAATATTAGGTGAGCAACTAAGTTCTCGCTGTTTGTCATTAGATGGCTCCAGCAGTAAGTGTTGGTCGATTTTGACTTATCCAAAACCATCATGAACCAAGCTTAGACATATGGTAAACAAACTGCTCTAGTGATTTTATCGTGACGTCATATAATTTTAGTTATGTGAAAATGTCTGATTTTGTACCAAATAATCGTCATTTGCGGAAAGTGTTACTTTTCTTATTTCATTCAAAGAAAACTGCAGCTGAAGCGCATCGCGAGTTAAAAACAAGTTTACGGAAATGCTGCAGAAAGTTGGGCAAAAATTGTAGCTAATGATAGAAATACTTTGAATAATGTATATGTAAGCATTTTAGCACAATTCAGTTGCATTTTTATATCTTATAAAAGAACAGCGAGAGCTTCGTTGCGCATCTAATATACACCGTGACTTTTTAATTACCCGAGAAAACTAAAATTCGCGTTTGTAAAAATATGTATGTCAGTAACATTCAAATATTATAGCGTTAATACAAAAATATTGTTTTTTGGGACTTCAAAGAAATCCTGTAAATGCATCAAATACTTGTACGCCATCTTCATAGTATTTGTTTACTACTATGCATGAGACGCATGTATTCATAAGTATGGCGCCGAAAGAGAAAAAACGTCTTTTGTCGGCAGGTTGCGCAAATTGTTTTCGTTCATAGTTATTCCTTCCGTACGTAAATATTACGCGACCAAATTAGGTTGGTTTGGGTGCAGTTCATATTGGAATGATAATGATGTCTATTTGAATTAGCAAGATTTTTTGTTGTAAAATTTTTGATGTATATTGAGGACATTTTTAATAAATATTTCATAAAAATATTTTTTTTTCTTCGCCAAATTTAATGTATATCGATAACTGAATATATTACTTAATTTTCTCGGGTAATTATTAAGTGACGGTGTATATTATATATATTAGATGACATTTCTAATAAGCGTGTTGTTTGGTAATAAGTGTATATTACAGGTACCATCACGGTTTAATAGTGCTGACCTTGAATGAAATTAGGTCTGACAAATAAACTTGTTTCTTTCTTTTTGTGTTTCAATCAATTCTCCGCTAGAACAACATATAATAATTATATGTACACTAGTGCAAAGCACCCCTCCATTTACGCCGAGCGAAAATTTGATTGGCTGAAAGAAAATTTATTAGATATATTTTTTTAACTATAGTTAATTTGTTTAACGCTCACCTGATTAGGCAAGTGACTGCTAGCAATATCAGTAATATTCCAAGCGCCGACAGCCCCCAACCGAGTGCGGAGCGAGCGATCGGCGGAACTTTGGTCGCCAGTCTCAGCAGCGAGGACACCTGCTCGGGTAGCTCGTTGATACCCTGCAATATTGAAAAATTTGACGTTTGTTTAAAAGTTGACGTTTGCTTGGCCTTTTTTTTTGTAGAAGGTAACGAAGGTACTGTAGTGAAACATTGATAAATGTATCATTAATGTGTAAAAACTTTTCATATAAATGTAATAAAACGTATATTATTATTATATTTTTTTTAAACATTAATAAAAATATAATAATAATAAACAACAGTAATCTTAAAATTAGGTAATTTTTATTTTTTTTTTCTAAAATTTTCATTAGATCGACTGATGTCTCTAGTATAACACCCTTTCTTGCACAAGCAAATAATGTGATAATATGTGAGTTATAAATGTACAGTGAATAGAAAAATAAATTAATAGCATTTGAAAAAGTTTTATTATATAAGAAGATGAAGCCCCGTAGAGATTCCGTATCACCGTATGTATCAATACGGTTGACAAATTACAGTACGTGCCAGATGTACTGATACATGGGATCTTTAGGAGGTTTTATCTTCGATATAGTGAAAACTTCGTTAAAAGAAAGTGTTAAAACGATATCTGAACTCTTATAGTGTTCAGAAAAATTTGGGAGGAAGACGCACTTTCATCTTCGGGATCAGTTTGGGACGGTAAGATCAAAAAAAGGTGTTTTAAGCTGTGAAAATAATCACCATTTTTATTGGGAGATTTTGAGTTGGGGAGAGTTTCTAGAACTTCTTAAGATAAGCATGATTAGGATCGTTTAAAATTGATAAGAGGACAAGCAATGTTTAATGGAGAGCAAATTAAGTTGACAACGAGATTCAAAACAACTGAAACATGTTTTAATAGATGCTTTAAAAAGAAATACTCACCTCTTCAAACCAAAGTATAGGGAACACAATGTCGGGGAAGTTGGCGACCTGCTTGATATCTACAACTTGTGAAACCGCCAGGTTGATTTGTATGCGTGCACGGGCCTGCATCGCTATGCCCATCTCCTGTAGATAGATAGATTTTTTATTGTACACCAAGAATAAAGTTATACAATTATTGATTGTAATATTTATATACAAATGGCGGTCTATCGCTAATAGCGATTTCTTCCAGACAACCGTAGGAACGACACAATGTTAAAAATATAATTTGATGTAGGCTTGTGATATATTTTTGTCAGGTAGTAGAAAAACATTATTAATTAGCAAAGTTGATAGCCATAAGCATAAAATATAAGTATATATAGCATGGGACATGTATGGGATTAATATATTTTTACTGTTGGAGCCATGGTGGCATGAGCAAGTCGGCTCAACTGCAAATTTACCACATCCTCATTAATATCAGCGTGGTAAGGCAGATTACTAACCATCGGATGACTCACTCGCCCATTTATTCAATACAACATGCAGAAAATATTGTAAAACAGAAATACTGACCGGCTGGACGTCGATGTATAGTCTGTGCTTCTCCGGGATGGGAGGTGAAATGCCTTCAACGGCCTCCCTAAGGCTCTCGTCGGCCAGATAGAAGTGTGGGAAAGACAGCATTATAGGCGAGTCTGAAACCATAAAAATAGTAAATCGTTAATAAATTATGATATAGCGTTGACAGTTTTAGCGAACATGTCGATGTGGGCTATTTCTGTATCCCATTGAACGTGCTTACTTCTAAACTTTTGAAGCGTCTTTAGTTTTTGATTAGAAGCTAAGGCCATAGTAGTACGAATGGGTCGGTGAAATATATCCACTTATGTTTACGTTCATACAGCTACAATTGTTTTACCGCGTTTCGTATGGTGAGTGCCGGGATCCGGAGAGTCAACTTCTGTCTTCTTCCTTTACTTCTTTCTTTTCTTCCCATTACTATTATTACTATCACTTACTTTCATTCTCCCTCATTTAATCGTTTTTCCTCTTTTATGATTCATATCTTTACCTATAGGTAGGCAATGCTTACGATAGTTGAGAGAGAATTATACTTATTCAAAGATAGAATTTAGATATACATTATACAAAGATAGAATAAGTAGTTATATTATAGAAGCCAATAAAGCCTTACCGTATTGGCAGAGGGACACGTTGAACAGCCCATTGGGGGCACACGGCGGTCCAGCTGGGCAGAAACACTTATTGTGGTCGTCGGCGGCGAATACGTCTTCAGGTGGAGTGAAACGGTAGCCTTGGACACCAGCGTTAGATTCCACCTCCTCCAAGAATCTGTAGTATGAATAAAATAATTTTATCATCATCATCATCATTATAAGCCGAAGGCACCTGATCACTGATGTTTGTTTCAAACAAACAAGTTGCGTTTACAACTACTTCTAATAATTAACTAACGATTCTTATGACCCTTTGTACCCACATTGAGTTCCCGTGAAAATATAACATTATGGTAATTTCAACTTGGTACCGAGGGTTCGTCAGGAGGTGGACAGTGGAACTCTATTACCGTTACTAGTAACCCCTTAGAGTTTGGGTGATTTGATCGATTTTAAAGAGTCCCATACATTACATTTGGTGAGAAAAAAATAACTAAAAACATAAAGATAGGTACCAGGTATCTTTAAAGTTAAACGATTTCATTACCACACTAAAAAAATAAAGGTGGGGCGTATTAGAATCGGTATAAATACTGTTTTTATTTTGCGATTATCTGGGATCTTTAGGGGGTTTTATCTTCGATATAGTGAAACCTTCGTTACAAGAAAAAAGGTGTCTTAAGCTGTGAAAACAATCACCATTATTATTGGGAGATTTTGAGTTGAGGAGAGTTTCTAGAACTTCTCCTTGAGATAAGGATGATTCAAATCGAGAAGAGAACAAACGCAATGTTTAATGGAGAGCCAATTAAATGGAGAATTATATTCAGAAATGTGATTGATTATTCTTACGTAAATCTAAAATCGATTTTTGAATCGTTTATTTTGGAGGCACTGAAGCTTGTTAAGAAGATCAAAAATATATAGGTATAACGACTGTTTTTATTTTAGTTGTAACCGTTGATCTCAAAAAAAAAAACAAATTACTTGTAATATTATTTATAACAAGGTTTTCCTTGACTTTGATAAAGTGGCCTTGAATTAAAGTACTTAAATTGGATGACCATAATAACATGCATTTCCGACTAACGCGTCAACATTAAGCCAATTATCTGACAATGGGTCTTTGGGAAGCCATTGTTTTAATTCGAAACGCGTTACGTTTGTAATCGTGCGTCGATCTCACACGCGTCTGATGCTACACGTATGACGTTTTATTGTTTTCTAACGTTAATAGGGCTGCCGCAAAGATATTAAAGTGTCAAGAAACTAATAAGGAATCTAGAAATATTTAATGAAAATGATTAAAATTAAACTTACAGTAAAATAAAACAGAACTGTGATCCCGGTATATTTGAAAACCCGAACACAAAACGAAAGCGGCAATATCTTAGTCGGTAAGGCTCGGGCTTACGATACGTACGCCATTACGAGTCTTATTTTAAAAAAAAAAGTTTCCAGACATCGTGCGAAAGAAGGCCGTATCCGAGGAAAGGACGACGGATGGTAAGCCTAACTGCAGATAAGTCATTGTCGTTATGTTTTGTTTTATCAATTTTCAAGAGATCTTTGAGAATGTTACTTTTAGTCAGAAGGGTATTTGTTATACACTGATCTTTTAATTTTTATTTTTAAGTGCGGGTATAGCTAAAAATAAGAAATCCTCAGGTATAAAATCTTGTATACCGATTCAAAAAGGCATTTCTCAGAATTTAGGATAGGTTTTTTTAATTTCAAACGTATACGTAATATTTTAATATATAATTATATCCACGAGGGCGTGAAGCGATTAACGGAGAGCCGTTTTGCTGCGATGAATGTGAGAGGGATAGATGAAAAGATGTATGGATGTGGAGGAAGCAAGGAAGGTGTGCCGGGATCGTAGCGGATGGAGGTCTGCGTACCCCTACGGGAAACAGGCGTGACTATATGTATGTATAATTATATTTTATAATGTTTACAATAGAGCGGGCTTTATACTACTCGAGTAACATAACGGACAGGTAATTTGTTTCAAAATAAAAAGGTTTAACATTAAAATGCTATATTATATTAGCTCAGATTACAGTCTGAAAACAGAAATAAATCCTGTTCAGATCTTTGCTTTCATCAAATTAGTTGATATCCAACAAATTTACGGGATAATGATATTATTTTTGGGTGTTTACCCATGTTGCAGGAGTACCTTTAATCGGCGGGCTTGCATGAGGAGAATAATGAGTGTGGACGAAGCAAGGGAAGTATGTTGAGATCGTAGCAGATGGAGATTTGTAGTCTCTGCCTACCCTTACGGGTGACAGGTAATTTATGCGATGTGTGACACTATTAGAAAATCATAGGGGGATTAAGGAGAATCGAGGGTCCGTCTGCAAATACTCTCAATTGCTAACCAATTACTAGTGTCCAGCGGTAGACTGAAATATAGACTTTTTTCCACACTCATAAATGTGGCACTGTTGGGCACGGGGCTTCCCCATTTATGGGGGAATTGACCTAAACCCACCACGCTTATCCATAATCTGGAGTATCCAGATAAAACAAATTTGTTGCGACGTGGAATCAAACCCGCGACCATTAAAGTTGGAAGCGGTAGCTTCCATACTTAACCAAATAGGTAATTTATTACTTTACGTTTCACCATAGTTTATATTTCAACACTCAAACGGTTTAGATTGCGAATTCCCACAATAGTTGTTATAAGAAGTGACATAACATAGTTGACGTAAGTTATCGATTACATCCCACCACGGGCGTCGTATTCTCCCATTGTTTTTGTCGTGTTCTTATTGTTTTCAGTGATCTCCGCTCCGCTATTGTTCAATGTTCATCGCTAATGCCATAATTTTGCGAACTCCGAAATATTCCTATAATTTTCTAGTAATGTCTTTGTTATGAAATTAGTTTTATTAAGTTCCATTACTTCCCAGCCAACAGTGTTAAAGGCTGATTGTTGGTTTTAGCTGTTTGTTTTATTTATTTGCTTATCTTGTTTTACGACTTAATTGAGTCAGTGGCAAAGTTAGTGTTACACACACACACATAATATATATATATATATATATATATATATATATATATATATATATATATATATATATATATATATATATATATATATATATATATATATATATATATATATATATATATATATATATATATTGCTTATGGCGCTGCGGATGACTATGAGTGGCGTTGATTGCTTTCTATCAGGTGACACGCCTGTTCGTTTGTCTTCCAATCCCATAAAAAAATATCTATTCCACCTATTAGGGTATCCCGCCAATTTTCTTTGAATAAGCTTGTTGGCTTCGTGGCCAGTAGGTACCAGCAGTGGGATATATAAGGACTGTACCAATGCTTACCTAAGCGGCAGAAGTCTACACAGATCTTTGTCGTAGACTTTCAATGTGTCATTTTTGGTGATATGCGGCGGGAATATTGAGCCGTCAGAGCCGGCGAAACTGTTGCACTCGTCCGTCGTCCAGTGAGGTAGACGCTCACGCATATTGTACCTGAAATACAATTTAATATACAGACGGATATAAATACTTATGTTAGGTTTTCAACCTTAATACTGCTTTCAAACGAGGAATATTCGTATATTCCTATAACCTGATATACTTGTAAATAAGATGTACCTGATATACTTGTAAATTGTAAGTATTATAGTAGTTAAGGTTAAAAAGATAATGTTTTGCATAACATATAAAGAAAAGATAATAATGTACAACGGAGGGTCTTATCGCTAACAACGATTTCGTTCAGACAACCTCTGTATTTTTTTATATATTCACGCCTATCCCCCGCAGGGGTTGGCAGAGACCACAGAGCTCCATCCATCCGCTGCCAATCATCGCTCGTCATTGGTCGCTTTTCGCCCTCGTGAGAATCAGGACGTGACGGGTGGCGAACCACGTCGCCGTCATTTTTCGACAAATTAGGTATATTAAATTCGTCTTAGTGAATCCCACGAGCCGCAAGGGAGGATGGAGGTCAGCCCCAGCAGAGCCCACATGCTGAGGTAAGGTACCATAGTACCCGGGAGAGCCCGATCCCGGAACGATCGGCACTCTTACGACTAGGCTCGCCCCTGGCCACGCATCCATTGGCACGGCAGACCGTGGATTGGCGGAGAGGAAGGGAAAGGATAGAGAAGAAAGGAAGGGGCAGGAAAGGAAATGCGCATGGGGTTACTAGACTCGGAATAAACATTTATATATATATTTATTCCGATGCGGGAATCGAATCCGCGACCATTGACTCCGCGGGCTGAGGGCCCCGCCACTGAACCAACCTCTGTATGGTTAAATTTAACAAGAAATAATTAAACTGGGGTGGATGGTGCGTATAATTTTATAAGGATGTATATATGTCAAAAAAGTTTATTGTAAAATGATTTTTTTTGGAGCATGGCGCTCCAAAGAAAAATCATTTTGCCGCTTAAGTATTGTGTGAAATGAGTTTTAGATAATTGAAACAAGGTTTAAATAGAGTTTTGGATAATTTAAACATTGCAAATTTATTTTTAATGCCATGAATATGTCTAGTGTTGCTATCATTATAAAATACAAATCATATAAATAAAATAACTTAAAAAAGTTGTAGCATGTAAATCCAGGAAATGGGAAATTCTAAACCTAGGCTCCGAAAGCAACACTTGACGATGGATTGATTGTTTACTATCAGTCTTGTTCGATTTAGAGACTTTATACTTTAACACGTTGACAGTCGCGTCACCCGTTTTCGGGTGACGGCAAAGTTTAGACCAACACTGTCACCCACTTTCGGGTGACAGCAAGAGTTCTCATCGGGCGGTGTCACCCGTAGTCGGGTGGAGCCGATTTGACTAGTTAGAAAGGACTTTCGTTATCTAAATCTAACATTTTTAATTTTCCTTGTTACATTTTTTAAAGCACCAAAAGCGCTGCTACAGCGGCACGGGTGGCGTGATCGAGATTTTATTGCAAACATGCATATGAGTCAACGTGTTAAACTATAAGTTAATTACAGTCAACGAATGGAAACAGGTTTAACATATGTCCAGTTTTGCGTTTCGCACAATGAAAATATCAAATCGTTTCGACTTGGGCTACGTCTGTCGAATGATTGCAACCTAACTAATGTACATGGATTAATAGAATAGAATAGAATAGAAAATCTTTATTTATGACACCTATTTTTTCAATAACTAAAATTAAATCCTTAATAATATTATATATACAAATAAATACACAAAACAAAAAGAAAATAATTTTAATCTAACGAGTGTCATAAAATGGCTAATGCACAGCATATGCCGGGCGCACTATTGGAGCACTCGGCGGTGGTTTTCAGCAAGAACCAACGTCGTCTGATCGCGGACCACAGTTACTGACACACTCGTACATACACATACATCCATATATATAATTACTCATACTTATATACACACACATACACATAAACACACATACAGTACAATAGAATTAAAGAACAACTGAGTCATGTACAAAATTCACCGCATCCAAAAGAATAAGTTCCTGACTGCATAATTAAAATTAGATTTTTGTATTTTTTTAATATATTATAGGATAATTAATTAGGAATAATACAAAAACTATATAAAAAAAATGATAGGAAAGCTTCTTGCGTTATTGCTATCTCTGAGCGTCACTTTGATGTCGAAGCGGTGGAAGTTTAATAGTTTTAACACTGACGTCAAATATTCTGTGTGAATCCATTTTGAAAAATAAAGACTATAAAGAAAACAACATAATTTAGTCGATGGTCGTACCTGTCATAAATACCATAAAGTGTGATATCTTTGGCTCCAGAGAACATGGTCACAACATCGGGAGAAGTGCCGTTTTTCTGCAAAATTAAAATGTTTAATATTTAATTTTTTTATAGGTCACATAATCCCGCTACGGCGTCTTCCGATTTCTTTCGATATCTGACATTAATCTAATATGCTGGTCTAAGGCGAATTGGTGGAACATCAAGAATTAGTTAAACAATTTTAGGTCATACATCTGCATATTTATTGCGATGCGGGAGTTGAACCAATGACTCCGGAAGCAGACACATCGCCACTGCGTCATTATAGTTGTCGTAAGTTATGTTATGAATATTCCTAATTTGTTAATGTATTTTCTGCCTTAATTTTTCTTGTTTATATAACTAAACATAAAAACAACAAACAGCAATAGCTCATTCGGTAATCCTTAGCCTTACGATCTGAACGTTGTAAGTTCATATCTTCCATTGGACTATAGATGTGAACTTATATCCTATATTATCCTAGCACAATGGTTATTAGTTTAGTTGGAATGGTTAACAAGAATTATAGTAAAATTAAAACATTGCCTGCCAGCTTTTTATTGCTCAGTATTTTTAAAATAAAATAAAAAATACTCACCCCATAGAATAATCCAAATTCCTCGTAAGGAAGCTTCTGTTCTTTGGGCACTACATCTTTGGCTAGTTTTAGGAGGGGATCCTCGTATCCCCACAGTAGCTGTCCCACAGATACCTCGACGAATGGCTTGATCTTCAAGATATCCATAATAGAGGCCATGGCCAGTCGGAGGAACCTTGCAGCGTGTTTGGATTGCGATGTGGCACTCTGGAACAAAAGGAGATTTTTATAAAAAATACTGAATTACTGTTATATTGGAACCTTTAAAAAAGAAGCCTACTCTTATTACGAATAAGATGAAATGTGTCCTTTGTAATCGCAACCTCAAATTTTCCTTGCTCATAAGAATGCTCCACTCTTACACCTGGCCCGTTCTTCTATACGGATGTGAGGCTTGGACGCTTAAAGAAGACCTTAGAAAATGTATAGAAGCGTTCGAAATGTGGGCATATAAACGGATGCTCGCTATTAGCTGGGCTCAAACGGTGGCCAATGACGAGGTTCTCCGACAAGTCAAGCAAAAACGTGAACTTTTGCAGACCGTCAAAGGTAGAAAAGTTGCTTAGCTGGGTCATATCATGAGCCGTGACAGGTACAAGTTGCGCCAACTGATCATGATGGAAAAAATCGCGGGCAAAAGACAACTAACTATATATATTAATTATATTATTATTAGCTTTGTCTCGCATTACATCGTCCTACCCTCATATTTTTAGGCGGAATTATTATTAATTAAATCTAATATATCTATTGATTATCATCAAATATTATTATAAATACTTTGGTTATGTAAACAAATCTGGTCACATATAAGGGTAGCTTAGATTCTAATTAATAGAGTTCCTTGTACTGCATTTGATTAGGTCACTCAGGTAAAAGTTCGTGACTGACTGCATGTGCGTTTTGTAATAAAAGAACCATAAAAATGTCTGGTTCATTTCACTTTCCCTGACATTTCTCTGAGACACAATTATGAGCTGACGGGAGAGAAAGTGGTAGCAATTCTGCGATGATATTTAAAGAGCTATCTAATTTTAATGTCTTTCTCATTTTAAAGTTTAAAAACGGTCCAGTCTAATGGTAATTGAACCCACTAGCTCAGATTACAATTTTAACCAATTGAAATTATTTTTCGAACGCAATAAAGTTCATAGTATTTATTTTTGTTGTGTATCTGTGTGACAGGCACTTAATTTTTCTACTTTGTTTCTTTAAGTCTTTGTCGTATTTACATTTAAACACTACAATCACGGCATAAGTGTCCGATTACTACAAACCCAAGATGACGATTATAACAAAAACCTGTTCACTTGCCCTCTCATCGGCGTCGTCCTTTTCCGAGAACCTATACATTTGTAATATAATGTTGTTACCATTGATGGCATTTACGCGGATTTTTTTTTATTCAATATTCAAAGGTCGACAGATTTATCATCTGTATCCATAGATTAACTAGCTTGTAAACTCTTGTGAGTTAGCAAGAGAGTTCCAGGGGTATTTGGAATAAATACCTTTAGGCCAGCCGTTCTGAACTACCGTATTCGAGATCGAATATCGAATATCGAATCGAGAGAGATGGAGTATAGATCAAATATTTGGATCTATTTTTACTTTGTGCGTTTGTATGTTATATTCTTACGTAATAAAAATATGTTGACGCACCTAGAATATTAATGTGTAATTTAATTAAATATACCTCTTCAACTATCAAAAATTATGCATATAAGTATGTAAGGTGCGAATTTGTGAACAGTGTGTTAATGCGTCCCTGAGTGAAAATGGTTGAGAACTCCTGCTTTAGGCCATATATTTCTCTGTCACGCTGTGATCCCTGTCTACGAAGGCGGTATAGCTACACCACTGAGCCGATTACGTAAACATTATTTTATTATTAATTAAATATTATTCTTTATTTTACGACATTGTTAAAGTAATTTATCTTGTGGTATAAAGATTTATCTCTATAATTAAAATATAACCTAGTGTCTCACGCCCTTTTTCTGTTGGTCTGCTCTGTTTTTTTTTTGTTGAATAACTAGTAGCTTTTAAAGTTCGTAAGTGTATTTAATTTTTTAATTTATTTTTAAATTTACCCGAGAATCCATTGGGTGTGCGGGGAATTGTCCATAATTTTATGTAAACAGTCATCAGCGCTAAGAGCGGCCACAGGCTAACCGGTTCCTTATTTAACTTGACATTTAACGTAAAATTAACGTGGAAATGAAATAAATAGCAGCCATTACATTGTTGTTTTTTACAGACCTTACTTATTATTAAGAGACCCTGAACCGTATTTCAGAACAAAGTCTTGCTATAAATGTATTTTTTTATGGGATAGGAAGGCAAACGAGCAGGCGTATCACCTGATGGAAAACAATAAACGCCGGCCATAAACATCAACAGTGCCACAGGCAGTACAGAAGCGTTGTCCTTTACAGAAAGTGTCATTATGGGGGGAGGAGGGGGAGGGGTTGTTTCCGAAACTCAAACGCTCACTGGACGAAGCGCGGTAGCTTAGCTACCACTTAGACGCCGGTTTTTTGCGGGAGTGTGGTACTTCCCCGGGTGATGTTCCGTGAGGTGTCCTCAACGATCGAGCTAACCTATTCGTGCCGTAGTGTGACTCTACCATTATAAAATAATACTGATTAGATTCAAAGATCTTGATGCTGCGAGCCTATTGGCTTTAACAGCTTTATCGAATACTGGGCAAGTTAAATAATATTGGTGTTTAAAGTTATAAAGGTAAAAGAGGAGTTGCTGTGTAGTTTCTACCATAGAATAGGGCCACCACACTTCTAACCGTGGGTTTTGTACGAGGCGATAGGAGCAAATACCAGGAGATAAGGTGCTAATTTTATTACTTAGGTTGAGGCTGGCAGTATTAGCTCACTTGCCGCTTATTTTTTGAAGCATGCTCAAGCACAAAGGACCAAATAACATTGCTTACATTTTAAGCAACTCGTGAAAAAAAAATACTCTACGTTTGTTATGATTTCGTGAGATCACGAACTAAAATCAACATCCTTATGTTGTTTGATAAAAACGTACAAGAGGTCGACAAGTGTGAACTTCCCGAGGTAAACACCTTGACTGGACTATGTGCCTTAAGACTGAGTGAAGGTTGTTGTGCTCGTGGTTGAATTGAGTGTACGATGACGAGCGTTTTATGTTACGCGCTAGTCACGATATAGTAGTAATTCAAACATCAATGGACTTTGATCCGGTAGAAAAACACCTAACCACCTCGGCAAACAATCATTAATTTTTTTTTTATTTTATCATATATTGGATACGTTGGTTCATAATATCGCAAAAAATATAAATCAATTCACTTTATATCGGTTTTACTTGACATTACTTCGACCACTACATGTTATTTTTCAATAATTAACACAATAATGTTACTTCGTCGTTTTCTAAATAATAAGAAATCTTCTGCGCCGGCTTGTCATAATCAAAAGCCAAGACATACAATAATGTTGAAAGGTATTTTTAACTTTGGTGCATTCCTAGCCCAAACGGCTTGCTAGATTAAACATTTGACGTGTCGTTAGATTCGTCTTGACTGTGAGAGTGACATTAGCTATGTTATTTAAATATGGCGCCAGCGAATCAAAAATAGGAGGATAGTAAAAAATTTGATACACTAACAAAAAATAGGTGGTTACATTATAGGATCTATTTATTACGGATGTGGATGGAAGGGTCGGTAGGGAAAGATCAAGAAGAACATAACTTGATCAAGTTGCCAAAAATATAGAGAAAGGCCAGGTCAAAAGTAAATTAACTTTAACCGGCAAGCTTGTATGAAGAAAGTGATGAGTTTGGATGAAGCAAAGAAAGTTTGCCGAGATTGTGGCATATGGAGATATGTGATCTCTGCCTACCCCTACGAGAAACAGGCGTAATGATATGTATGTAAGTATGTATTTTTTATTATATTGACAGTCAAAAGTTTTACTTAGCTAAGATCCGCGACAAGCAAAACAATAACAGAAAATTAACAATGTGTGTTTTTCTGTTGGGTTAAGTGGATTTATTTGGAACTTAAACCAAAAAATTACCGAAAATCGGCCATCAATTTCCACCCATTAACCACTATACACAACACCAAACACACATTATCACTTTTCCATCTTGTAAACGACACGTGTTTCGCCCCAACACGAGGCATCTTCAGGTATAGTAGACTCTACGGAAAACAACCGAAAATTAACACACATTGTTAATATTCTGTTATTGTTTTGCTTGTCGCGGATCTTAGCTAAGTAAAAATTTTGATTGTCCATATAGTGATGGATTTCCGCAAAGTAACGCCTGACTTCATTAATAGTATTTTTTATTGTTATACACGTTACTGTGTCGAATACTACATGAGTTTAGATTGCTGTTAGTAGAAATAAATAAAAATTGTTTATAGCTAAATCGAGCGCTAATTTTTTGAATCAATTTTAATCTTCTTTTAAACATGTTTTCTGTTACGATTGGTACAACTGCGGTGTTTCGGAACAAGTATGATACTGGATTATTCAAAAGACGTGCGTATGCAGTGATGTCTCTGCCATGGCGGATATCTGTGAGCGGCGATGATCTGCTATAAATAAGGGATATAGGCATTCGATACAAATATTATTTGTATACACAATGAAACTATTGAAAGCAGGGACACATAGCACGCACAGACTTTTTTAGAAATATAACGTATATATATAATACAGGTTTCAGATCAACGATATAAAAGAGCAATAAAAATAACCGGCCTGCGGTATTTAATACCTTAAGGTCTTCCAATCGACTTTATACGCAATTGAAATACGAACTTTTTAACGCAATTTAAAATGTTAATAGTGCTTTATAATCATCTGTGTTGTAACAATCATTTTTATTGTCAATAAAAATGATTGTTTACATATCAGAATTCAGGGCATACAGAATCTTTTTTACATATCAGTATTTAGGGCATACAGAATCTTTTTTTTTTTTGGGATAGGAAGGCAAACGAGCATGTGTCACCTGATGGATAGCAATCAACGCCGCCAATAAAAAGCTGGACAACAAGGAAAGTGTTGCGTTCAAACTTTACTTCAAGGAGTAGACAGTGAACTTTTTAGGTGTACCTACTGTATTTAACAAAGCGCCTTTTCTTTCGCATAGTTGTATACAAACAACAAGGACAGAAAATCTGAATCCCATGTCAAGGGAACAATGCTAAACATACTAGCTCGACTCTGAAAATAGACTTTATATTTAATAATGTTTGAGACTGGCAACCACGGTTGCCCAATTATCGCGTCTATCTTTCATTCTTGACGATTTTATTCGTCTACGGTTGCGTTTTGAATAAATCAATATTTTTCTATTAATTAAACGAAACGCACGTAATTAGATAAAGTATTATCTTTATTTGATTTGATAAATATGATGTAAGACCACTGGGAATACGTCGTCAAATGGGCTCCTCATTAATGGGTGTTTGCTCAAAATGGCGAAATAATTCCATGTTTCCGTTCATCGCTCCCGTCGATGACTTGTGTGAATAACGGTTGGGTGTGTTAATATATTCGGCGGATACCGCTATCCAATGGATCTGCGTGGGCAACTTGTTCTATGTCTATCGGATTTAAAAACAATTTTTGACTACGCGAGCCTATGTTTGGGTTCGAATAAAATTATAATGGCAAACAACAAAAATCGATGTATATCAGTATCGATTTTATCAATCGACACGTTACACTTATACATATTTTTAATAGAAGCGAGCGGCTAAAAAGCATGCAAGTCATTTGATGGCAAGTAGCCACCGCCGCCCATGAACAACTGTTGTGGGAAGAAGGAAGTAATGGAGGAAGAAGAAAGAAATAAAGGCAAGGAATTTGTCTTCCCAATTTCTTCAAATCGTACGAAAAACGGCAACAGTATAATGCTACCAATGGATGACGATGTTATGTCAGGGTAGGGTATTTCCGTGGTCAAGTTGCCCCAATCCTGCTACCATGGCTCTACCACTATTACCATTCTTGTTATGTGGTCTGGACGTCTATTTCAAACGATTCACGAAGCAATGTCTATGGGATGGAGATGCCTCATCACAAACATTACGCTATTGGGACCGAGTTAAAGAAAATTCAGGTTTGCCTAGGACCTGCGTTATCGTCTATGCCTTTTTTTATGAGATACGAGGGCGAACGAGCAAGCGTGCCGCCTGATGGAAAGTAATCAACGCCGTCCATAGACAACCGCGACACCGCAGGAGTCACGGAAGCGTTGCCAGCCTTTTAGATATGTGTAGGCTTTTTTTTGAAGGTGCCAATGTCGTATCGGTTCGGAAAGACCGTCGAAGGTAGCTGGTTCTACAAAGTGGTAGTGCGTGGAAAGAAGTTTCGAGAGGAGCGCACCGTAGTAGATCGCCACTCATCCAGATGGAGGGGATGAAACTTTTCTTTACGGCAAGTTATGCGGTTCTAGAATTCGGTGGCAGGAATTATTCGTTAATTTTAAAAATTATTCGTTAGGATAAAAGCGTTAAAAATGATGAGAGAAGAGACATCCCTCCGCAGAGCTAGCTGCCTGGATTGCTGGTTTACATAGAGACAGACATTATTACCTAATATACACAGGTTAAATACCACCTTATAGTAAAATATAGCTAAGCATATATGTATATATAATACATTGCATACATTTCACTGTAAACTGGTCTAAGAATGAGACAGAATTAAACACACAACCAGTAACGTAGTTAGTAACGCAATTTGCACCTGATGGGTTGTTGCCCGCTTCGATAATTTCACATTAAAAACGTCTTAAGAACTCGACACATACACCAAATTGAGTACAATATCCTTGAACTTAGGGATTACAATTGACTGCAGTTTAAATAGTAAACGTGTTTGATTATACGCCGGGATTACGATTCTGAAGACGATGTCACGGCGTATGGTCGTGAGTTATATATAAATGTTTAAGATTCATAGTTCACTTTATTTTACATTTGTTTTAGCAAGTTAAACTTATATATATCGAATATAATAAATCGTTCATGACCTACAACATTTATAATAATTTCTTTCCCACATTTAAAAATAAAATTAAAAATACTTTTAAAGTGAATGAAAAAGTCATGGGGTGTTCCCCCATGATTTTTTTGTTCATTCGAAAATTTTATTTATATATAATAATGTAATATATACAAATAAAATATAATAATATACTAGTTTGTTTTTTGTGTCATTTCCTTTTGCCCGCTGTATTATCGTGTAAAGTTAATCTATAAGTCGACTGTGCAATTTCAAAATCTTGTAAGGGACACTTTTCAAGAAAAAATGGGTTTTTGCATTACAACAAGAAATAACAACAAAAAAAATTGATTGTTGGCTTGGCTTGGCAAGATCTTGATTCGAAACGCTATCGGAAATAGTGTATTAATTGTTATATGTATATATGTATTTTAAGGCTTTTCTTTAGATAACTGTTGAGCACAACTCTTAAGTTAAAAAAGGAGAACGAGAGAAAAGGTTTTTTTTTACAAACCACATATGTCCCATTGCTGGGCACGTGCCTCCCTATTTTTGGAGGAAAGGACAAAAATACACCATGTTCGTCCAATGCCGGATCGGTGGGGTACCTGGACTCGGAATATATATCTGTTGGCCTGACTCAGTAGACCCGTCACTGAGCCAATCGGTCGAGAAAAAGTTAAAACAATACTATAGTCTACAATTTTCGTAACCGACTAGGAAGGAGTATACATTACAGTTACAACATTCATGTACTTGATTTTTTACGGCTGACAACTCTGTCAAATGCAAGGTTTTCTACACCGCACCATTTATTATAACAAATGGACTGCAATAATCGATGCCACCGTGCTCATTTACATTCAATGGAGTAAAGAATTACACAGAGTACGATGTGTGAACAGGACTTTTTTCTGTCAGAAATTACATTTTATTAATATCAAAAAAAAAGTAAACACGATAAAATATGTTTATTAATATTATTATTCTTTTTTTAAGGACAATAGCAAATATTTTTTATTATAACTAGAATTATATGTTGTGAAATGATTCACATCAATAATCCAATGGTATCTAAAGGTACCAACTCACGACAACGTGGAGAAGCTCATAATTACCGGCAAAGTAAAAGGAAAGAGAGCCAGGGCATCCAGGGCTTAACTCAAAAGGTGGCCCAAATGTTTTAATAACGCTAGACGTGATATACTGGGTTGAAGACCGTCAGAGATGGAAGCGACGCCTCCGGCCTTGTGGATGTCTGTGGGCGTCGGTGATCGTTTACTACCAGCAGGCAAACGAGCATTAAATCGCATACTCGTTTGCCTGCTCTGTTATAAAAAAAGCAGATTTAGTGACGTGTACTACAAGACCGGAAGCACCATGAGCACACATACATATATATCGTCACGGCTGTTTAAAAAAAAGCTTGGAAAAATTTCTTGAGATAAACGGGAGTTGACTGCTTGTTAGTCTCGCTGTTTGGTAGTCTCGCTAAAACTCGAGAACGGCTGAACCGATTTGGCTAATTTTGGTTTTGAATTATTTCTGGAAGTCCAGGAAAGGTTTAAAAGGTGAGTAAATATGATAAAAATATTAGGAAAATAGTAAAAGTAACAATAATAATAAAACCAAATTAATATCGAGAATTTTTTTATTGATTACGATTTCTTTATGTTCCTATTAAGTTTTGACCACATTTTTTTACTAAAGTTTAAAACATTCTGCAATTATCGTTCAGGTTTTTTATTTATTGATTCTGAGGCGGTCCGAAGTTTGCCGGGTCAACTAGTTGTTATATAATTGTGCATTGTACTGTGGCGGCGAAATAAAACGTACTCTATTCTATAGGATAACAGTAAGGTACCATATCAGTTATCGCGTTCCGGTGAGCTGCTCTGTTCCGTATCATAGCACGGCGTGAACTTAAAATGCCGTGTGCACGTTTTTATCGTCAGATGCACGCATTTGTACGGACAATATGGTACATAAATATTTGTGCTTCGCTCTACGGCAGTGGTTCTCAAACTTACTTTTCTATCGTACATTTTGAGAATCCATTATATTCTAGCGCCTTCCAAATATGTTCAAGAATCGACGACCGCAATAATAACTTTAATTTTATCATATCAGTTTTATCCTATTTTACAGTTCTAGAGGTGGGTTTTGAATTTGGTTCAGTTTTAAAATATAAATAAACCATCGCTTTCTGTAAACAACTTCAACACCCCCAAATCTCTTTAGGCCCTTTACCGCCTCCCTAAAATCCTCCAGTGCCCACAAGGGGGAGTTATCGCCCACTTAGAGAAATACTGCTCAACGACAAGTGTATGGCTATCTACACCTATATGACTTGATACATTTAGATGTCCCTAAAATTTCGTGACTGGTATTTTTATAGAAAATTGTAATTAATAAAATACGTGACGATTATCCATAAGTTCCATGGCTCAAAGCTAAGACCAAGTGAAAGCTGGAAGGGGCCCTTCCCTTCCAGCTAAAATAATGCGTTTAAGAATAAAGATTTTTTATTATTTTTTTAATAATATTCAGCAACATATATGTTTAAACTTAAATTTTAAATACATATAATAGATACATGTTTCAAGTAAGTTATTATTACATTTCCTAAATCCGAGTTAAGAATCGAAAACGAAGCGATGTGTGTCACTTTCACTGACGCGATGCGCCGAATAAAAACAGTGGACGAGACATTACTGCCGTCTCGTATTCAAACTGTTAGCTCACGTTAAACACTTTACGGCTTGGCATTATGCTGTCAGCATCCTTGCTACACTTCCGTGAAGCCACGACGAGGAGAACTTTACTCCATTTTTATGAAAGATTATTTTATTAAGTTTTTGAAAAATAATCATTTAAATAAAATCTAGTTTTAATTGTAAATTAAAAAAAAGTCGCACTATCTAGCTGAAGGGGGGGGCATCCTACACTATGTCAAGATGCCGTATCCACTCCAGCAATCGTCTGCTGCAGCGGTTGTCGGATCTCCGACAAACGTAACCAGCCCATTGCCACTTCAGTTTACTAATTCGAAACACTGTCGGTGACTTTGGGTTCTTTCATTTGGAATTTCTTCATTTCGAATCATATCTACCAGATAAACTCCGAGCATAGCTCTCTGAGATACTGAATTAATGAAATCGACGGACTGTCAGTGTCCACATTTCGGCGCCGTAAGACAGTATAGGTAGAATACACTGGTCGAACACTTTTGTCTTCAGACTCTGAGGTACAGGCGACGAAAATTCCTAAATACTGCTCGAAATATATGTATGGCCTTTCCCTTAAATTACCGCCTGGAGCAGGTACTCCGGTCTGCCCCACATTAGATCCGGGGCTGTTACTTATCATCACGACATGCTTATGTATCACAAGTACTTTTACTGTAAGGTCTGACTAACGCAAACCTAACTTTATACATATGATAGTTATGGGGTTGTATTGATGATTGAGTAGCTGATATTATTAGCTATTCTTGCCATACTAATAGTATGGGTGTCATTATATAAATTGATCCATTAGATAATAGAACAGGACGTAGTAAAGCAGTCGTTTACAAAACTATTTCAGAGCTATTTTTATTGTATATACCGTATTATTACGACCTAATTGATTTAATGACAAAATTATAGGTAAAAAATTGTATGGGTTATGGGTAATTTATATTTATTCCGAGTTTGGGTGCCTTAGGAATGCCTTGTGCTTAGCAATGGGATATATATGAGCTGTATAGAAAAAAACGTGACGTACGATACAAAATTGTGGATCTCATAATGAGGTACAAAGAAAAAACTGCAATAAATTAATAAATATATTTAGCATTAATTAATAAATTAAGTTAATATTCTTTATATAATTAATACAAATGAATAGAATTAAGCGAAGAATAATCCAGTTAGTTTTAATCTCCAATCCAATTAATAGCAGATTCGCCAAGGTCACAGAAATGGGAATACCCGTGTTCTTATCTGTGTGGTCATGACTTCATTAATAACTCAAAAAGTAATTGAAATATACCTATACGAAAATATATTATATGTAAATAATTCTCTTAAGTGTCACGTTTTTCCTCTTTTAAAGTGTTATTATTGGATATTACTTGTAAATTTCATATCCTACGTTTAAAACGTTTTATACCTTATTATTAGATACCTTGCAGATTTACAATAACACTTTCCTGTATGTAATTTTGCAACATACGACTTTGTACAGTGTATTTAAGTGTCAAGTATAACATTTTATTTAGAATTACTAATCCAGTAATTAACTATATCTTGGGAAGGTTTATTTGTACAGTTGTTTATTTCTGATAAAGTCTTATGTTCGAAATGTGTATATAAAGGTTTCGCTATTTCTGCAAATTATTAATGTTTAATTATTAATAAAAAAATGGGTCTATTAGTCAGAACTTAGGTTGGCTTTGAATTTATAACGTTGTCTATTTATCGTTTCTATAAGTATTTTTAATATATTTTTAATGTGCGATTCCTCTGTAGACGATTGATACTAATAAAAAGAAACTTTTAATTGTAGTTATTAAACTTTTAAAACATTTGACTGTCCACATAGTGATGGATTTCCGCAAAGTAATGCCTGACTCCATTAATAAAAAAAAATCAAATTTTAGTACGCTTACAAACTGCCTAGTCGAAAAACCTTCCCATTGGCGACTTTTTGAGACTAGATAATGGCGAGCATCTATAAACAATGTACTAGGTTTGGTTTTAATAAAAACTATATTTGGTTAAGTTCCGGGGAAACGTCATAACGGAAACATCATATCGGCGTTTCCAGTTTATGTTTCATTGTTCAGTGTAGTCAGTAATCGATACTGACACACGATCACGACGCATTGTGCGTCAATCAGTAGAATCACGTGTGCCTGTAATTGGAATTTATGTGCTGTGAGCGCCTATTATACTAGCGCACATACTACCATAAGGCGCAGGCCACACCGGGTACGAAGTGAAACATGCTGCAATTTCTTTTAGCTTCGCTTGTATAGCTACCGCTCCTTTGTATACTTCGATTGATACCATGAATTACAGAACTAAATTACACTAGTAATTCGAAATATGCAAGCTGGTGAATTCTTTAAACTTTGCTTATATAGCTATCGCTCCTTATTATACTCCGATTAATACCTTGAGCTACAGAGCTAAATTACACTAGCAATTCGAAATATGCAAGCTGATCAATTATTTTAACTTCGTTTGTATAGCTATCGCTCCTTTTTATATTTCGATTAAAACCATGAACTCCAGAGCTAATTTACACTAGCAATTCGAAACATGCAAGCTGGTGAATTCTTTAAGCTTCGCTTGTATAGCTATCGCTCCTTTTTATACATCGATTAATACCATGAACTACAGAGCTAAACTACACCAGTAATTCGAAATATGCAAGCAGGTGAATTCTTTTGGCTTCGCTTGTATAGATATCGCTCCTTTTTATATATACTATTACCGACGTACCACCTTTCGAGCGGTGGTGTAGACAAGCCCTCACGCGTAATGTCTATCTAGATGTTATGTGCGGGGTGTGCTGTTGTTTTCTTTGTGAATCCAATTTTTCTCGCTTACCTTTTATAGGTGGTCAACATGAACAAAGCTAAGTGATTTCAGCTAGCTCTGTTTCGCCTCGTGCCCGGTGTGGTCTGCATCTTATGTATCGCTTACCGCTAGCTAAGAGTTCATTGTCTTGCTATCCCACCTTCGCCTATGCTTAGCGACTATCTACTTGCTTATTGCTTGTCTACGTAAATTATTCTCAAATGCAGTGAGCGTAATCAAAAGTTTTCATTACAGAACTTTTAATTATAACTTATCAGTCGTAAGTCACCCCTCACGTGACAACAGTACTTTGTCGCTGCGGTCGTCACGTGGGAGGTGACAAGACAAGATATGTTGAAACTCGCTCTGTATGAAATGCAGGCACTACTGCCTTATTAGTTAAATATCCGTAACAGAGCAATTGACATCTCCAGTTATATATCATTGACTTTTCCAATTATTTTTTAATATATTGAGCCCAAAAATGAATAAAGTCAATGAAATCTGTTTCTGTTATAGCTACAACCTAGCGAGAATCACGTATAAAAAGCAAGCGACCTATGAGGGTTAATAGAGAACGATGTAATTTTGAAGTATTTTTTATTTTTGAGATGATATGACGCATAATCGCTGTATAGAATAATCTTTTCTTACAGTTGTCAACCATCATATATTTATCAATCCATACATATATTTATTCCGATGCGGTGATTGAACCCGCGATCATTGACTACGCGGACGGTGGGCCCCGCCACTGAGCCAAATGGTCGAATAAATTGGCATAATATAGTGTTGACATAATGAAATATGCGAAAAGCCTTCTTTCATAGACGCCTGCCTGCGCAGCGTGACGAATAACGTCAAATACTTTCATCCCGGGAGAGGACGCATACAGAAGTGTACAGCTTTAGAATAAGTTTTATTAGAACTTACCAGGTTGTTAATAATATTTACATTTTTTGTTATGAAGATTATGTATATCTCAAAGTACATATAGTGTATATATTTTAAATGTTTGGACTTCAACATGTGTAGTACTTATATATCACACATGTGTGATATTATTATAATGCATAAAAGTAAGTAAAATATAAATTAATGTCGTCGTTGTTTGTACACTGATTTTCTCTAAGAAACACATAATATAGTGTTGACATAATGAAATATGCGAAAAGCCTTCTTTCATAGACGCCTGCCTGCGCAGCGTGACGAATAACGTCAAATACTTTCATCCCGGGAGAGGACGCATACAGAAGTGTACAGCTTTAGAATAAGTTTTATTAGAACTTACCAGGTTGTTAATAATATTTACATTTTTTGTTATGAAGATTATGTATATCTCAAAGTACATATAGTGTATATATTTTAAATGTTTGGACTTCAACATGTGTAGTACTTATATATCACACATGTGTGATATTATTATAATGCATAAAAGTAAGTAAAATATAAATTAATGTCGTCGTTGTTTGTACACTGATTTTCTCTAAGAAACACATAATATAGTGTTGACATAATGAAATATACGAAAAACCTTCTTTCATAGACGCCTGCGCAGCGTGACGAATAACGTCAAATACTTTCATCCCGGGAGAGGACACATCCAGAAGTGTACAGCTTTAGAATAAGTTTTATTAGAACTTACCAGCATAGGAATGTTGGGCACTACAACGGCATCGTCGTCCGGCCCCGCACTCATCTCTGGCTGGAAGGTGTACGTCCTCTTGTAGTGGAAGGAGAGAGTCCCGTTCTCGTTGTCGGTTATGTTCACCTTCTCCCACTCCTCTCTGTTGAATAAGAGATATATTATGTTCAATTAAACACGAAAAATTTTAGGAATTTATTTTTGAGTTTTTTTTTCATATTTAAGACGTAAGTAAATGTGAAAGCGGTATTACAGATCCGTCCTCTAGTTTTGGAAAATATGTAGAATAATAGGACAGGATGAAAGAGGTGATGGGTGGAAGTGGGAGGTTCAACCTCTCTCTACTCAGTAAGCTGAGTAGAGAAAGGTTGTTAATAATATTTACATTTTTCGTTATGAAGGTTATGTATATCTCAAAGTACATATAGTGTATATATTTTAAATGTTTGGACTTCAACATGTGTGGTACTTATATATCACACATGTGTGATACTATTATAATGCATAAAAGTAAGTAAAATATAAATTAATGTCGTCGTTGTTTGGACACTGATTTTCTCTAAGAAATTTCATGATATAAGAGATCTTTGCGAGTGATGCGATTCTATTCCAAACGATACCTGTATCGACCAACACTTCGGAGATAGTAACATACCAGTTCCAAGATTTATCACTTCTTTGTTGGTATCTAATTTACTACTATGACAAACAATGTATGTAATCACGCCACGCAATATGGCGTGTGAGATAAATCTTCAATTACATTCGAGTCGACTATTCAAGTTAATTAGTTACTTGTTACCTGTATATAGTTCGGATCTGTGATTGTGATACTTTTTATGGAATAGACAGGCAAATGGCTGGTTAGGATAGGAACATTATTAGTAATTGAGCGAATTTAAAAGTAACTTAAATACTTTCAAAATATATTTCAAAATCGTGTGAAAAATCAGTCACAATTTTGAAATATATTTTAAGCGTGTTCATGTACCAATTAAATAAAATAAATACGAAAAATAAATACAAATTATCGAATGTGGTAGAATTAATTGACGGATGCTATGCTGATGATAATATAATACATATAGAGACAAAATGACTCAATGAAACAGACGCTGATTAATGAATAAAGGAAGGGGGTCATGTACGGTTTTCTTTTAAATCGTCGTTTATGATTTTAATTATTAATAATTATTTAAAAAAAAAATAATAATTTTAATAATGTTTAATATTAGATCTTATCCTAACAATATATCCCTTTATAATCTCATGGTAGGCATTTGTCGCCTATACAATAATATATTTATTAACCACGGTACAGAAACTTTAGATATTTTCAATATAAAAATACATCAATTAAAGCGATCGCTCCGTGATATCTTTGGCAGCCGATGGATCACAAAATTATAGTTATCCTTCTCTTTATATTTCTTTTTTTTTTAAATTTAATTTTATCTGTTCAGTTGTATAGTCTTTTTTCATTATTACATAAGTAATCCAATTGTCAAAATAGCTAGCTAGATTATACCTAATATAGTAATAGCTTCATAAAAATTTCACAAACTATTGAAAGAATAAATTTTTTGTTGTTCCTTTAAAATTGTGAAACTACAAAATCTGTAAAATTTCTGTAAAATCTGTTAATATTACAAAATCTGATAATGACGCCGACGATATAAAATGTAGATATATAATGTTATTTAAATGGTTACACTATAATTTTAATAGCGAATTGTTAGATTAATTTCCTACGACTATTATAAACAATTAACCAAAAACATTGTTACATTGTGTATTTCTTCGATAAGATTAATTTATGTATTATATTACAAATGAACGAAGTTTAATGGAAAGACATGGCAGTGTTTGTTTCTAAGTGTGTATTTAGATTTTTCCCGCCAACTTACATCAGTGACGTTGTGTTTTTATTTCATTTTCATAATCGTATATTATTGTTAGTTATATTGTTTAATTTTGATGACGTATTATGCAATATAGTTCGATTAAGGCGTATAAGTGAAGTGATATGAAATAAATGCATGTATCGTGACTGTTTAAGTTGACTGAAAAAGTCCATAGAAGTTTTAATATTTATTAGTTATGATTTTATCAAGACGTAACGTGACAATCTGACTAGTTACTTTTATAGACTATGACTATTTCAAGAGATTTGATATTGTTGTATTTTAATTGACACTGGCATAATAGTCATAACTAATTGCCATTAAAGAAAAGAAAAGAAAAGTGTGTATTTTTTATTCATTGCCGTCAAGAAGATTTTTCGGAATAGGCTCAAAATAATTGTGTTGTTATTAAAACGTTGCGAGTTTTTGCAAAATTGATTAAGCGCAGGAAATATGTATTTGGATTTTGATTTAAATGCGTCGAGCTGATGAAACAACATGGCATTAATCTAACACCTATAGTAGTATGCTTAGATTAGTTACACATCTTATATTTAAATATATGCTTGAGTGTTGTATTATCACGTATTATCTTTATTCTTCTATACGTGTGTTTTTCATTTTCAGGTCAGGTCAACTTCTGCTCATATATGTGATATAATTTTATTTATGGTGTACAATAGTGGTATTTAATTTAATAGTGGTGTAGAGCCACACTGCATACGAATACTTTGTCAAGAATGGCATAATATTTGTCTGTAGCATGAATGGGCCGGCTCGCCCGGAGATGTGCCACACTCCCGCATAAAACCGGCGTCTGAGTGGTAGCTTAGCTACCGCGCTTCGTAAGGTGAGTGGCTGAGTATCGGAGGCCCAACAACCTTCCCCCTAACCCTCCCATTTCAACTCCCATAGTGACACTTTCCACGGCAACGCTTCCGCACTGCCTATGGCGCTGCGGATGTTTATGGGCGGCGTTGATTGCTGTTCATCAGGTGACACGCCTGCTCGTTTGCCTACCTATTCCATAAAAAATAATAAAGAATATTATCTGTCAATCTAGTGCCGAAATATGAATGCTGACAGCCCGTCTGCTTCACAAGCTCAGACTCGCTCATAGAGCTATAGAGAGAGTTATGCTCGGAGTTTTTCTGATAGATATGATTCGGAATGAACAAATCCACCAGAAAACTAAAGTCGCCGACATAGCCTTTCCAATTAGCAAACTAACGTGGCAATGGGCTGGTCACGTTTGTCGGAGATCCGACAACCGTTTGAGCAAACGAGTGCTGGAGTGGAGACCGCGTCTCGGTAAACGTAGTGTAGGACGCCCCCCCCGGCTAGATGGTGCGACGATCTGCGCAGGGCGGCTGGCTGAAACTGGATGCATGTAGTCGAAGATTGGGCTAGGTGGCGTTTCATGGGGGAGGACTATGTCCAGCAGTGGACTGTCACAGGCTGTCGATGATTGATGATCAATCTAGCTTATTAATGGAGTCAGGCGTTACTTTGCGGAAATCCATCACTATGTGGACAGTCAAAAGTTTTGCTTGTCGCGGATCTTAGCTAAGTAAAACTTTTGACTGTCCACATGATCAATCTAGCATTGAAAATCATTTTAAGGCATATATATTTACAAGCAGTTCGTACGTATTCGCAATCTTTACCGCGTGCATTGGGGTCGTTTAACACATGTATTATAACATTTCACAAAGCGTATTCGTGACGACACAACGTGAAGCAATGCGATTACCTTAGTGATAAATTGCAACATGTATTTATTATGATATAATAGGCAACTCATGAACGGAAGACTGTGTCAATCGTCGGAGATAAATTAAGTTACAACAGCGATGTAGGAATTGACCTGCAAAGCATATCTTGCTATGTTTAGTTATGCTTGCCTACAAGTGGTATAACAGCTTTTTAATGAGATAGAAGAGCAAACGAGCAAGCGTGTCGCCTGATGAATAACTACGCTGGCGATAGACATCCACAACATCATCGGTATTACGGAAGCGTTGCTGGATTTTAAGGTATGTGTAGGCTTGGTTTTTCGGGTTCCAATAGCGTATCTGTTCGAAAATACAGCTGAAGTTAGCCGGCTCCACGCGGTGAAGATGCGTGGACATAAGTTTCGGGAAAAGCGCACCGTACTGTATCATCAATAGCCTGCGGCAGTCCAGTGCTGGACATAGGCCTCCACCATGGAGCGCCACCTAGCCCGATCTTCGGCTACACGCATCCAGTTTCTGCCAGTCGCCCTGCGCACATAGTCACACCATCCAGCCGGAGGGCGTCCCACACTACGTATTGGTGTGCTCTATGAGGTGTTTGCCCGTAGTCGCCACACTGGGCAGACCACGGAGCCAGACACGTCGCACCGGTAACGCTGCTGCCCGTTACCGGCCTGAGTTACTTTGGCCTGGCATTTATATACGATGGTAATACCGCCATCGATCGGTCGTCATTGCCTCGTTGGTTTGTGGCAGGATGAACCGCGTGCATGTGAGGTTGATAGTTGGAACAGCAGGTTTGAGTATGCTCCCTTGCATCTCAACCGTACTATATATGTGTCAATAAATAATATCACTAACGATATTGGCCGCGCGACTGAGTCTGTGAGAGAAAAAGCACACTGGAGACAACCGACCACTACGCGGGAGGTTAGAAGTGAGGGAACGAAATCCAGTCTAGAAAATGTGTAATGTGTAATCCATTATTAATGGAGTCAGGCGTTACTTTGCGGAAATAGATCACTATATGGACAGTCAAAAGTTTTACTTAGCTAAGATTCGCGACAAGCAAAACAATAACAGAAAATTAACAATGTGTGTTTTCCTACTGGATGAAGTTGATTTATTTGGAACTTAAGCCAACAACTTACCAAAAATCAGCCTTGACTGATAAAAGAATTGATGGAAACCAGCAGGAAAACACACATTATTAATTTTCTGTTATTGTTTTGCTTGTCGCGGATCTTAGCTAAGTAAAACTTTTGACTGTCCATATAATGTATTAATCAACAGCCTGCGGCAGTCCACTGCTGGACATAGGCCTCCTCCATGAAGCGCCACGTAGCCTGATCTTCGGCTTAACGTATCCAGTTTCTGCCAGTCGCCCTGCGCAGATCGTCGCACCATCTATCCGGGGGGCATCCCATCCTACGTTTACCGAGACGCTCCACTCCGGCACTCGTCTGCGGCGGTTATCGATTGTCGGTCCTCCGACAAACGTGACCAACCCGTTGCCATTTTAGTTAGGCCAATGCCAAGGGATATGTGGGTGACTTTAGTTCTCTGGCGGATTTGTTCATACCCAATTATATCTAACAGAGAAACTCCGAGTATAGCTCTCTGAGCGACTCTGGGCTTGTGAAGAAGACGGACTGTCGGCGCCGTAAGAGCGTACAGGTAGTACACACTGGCTCTCATACAGTAATGTCGTATTAGTAAATGAAATATTTAAAAAAAAGTCGTTTTATAACCGGGAAAGCATAATTCCCTTAAAAAGAATAGAAAAATTGAATCGCGCAAAGCACTCACGAATAGACGTAGGGGCCGAGCTCGTCGAGCACGGGCTTGGAGCCGTTGTTGAGGAACTCGTCGGCGTTGGTGACGTTGTAGACGTACACGTTGACGAACGGCCGCACCGGCGGTCTCGCCCACCACTCGAACGTCATCGAGCCGGGGCGGAGCACCAGTTCCTGGAACACGACATCAATTTTAGTCCACCAATTCTATTTATTCCGAGTCTGGTAACCCCCCCAATCCGCATTTCCTTTCCTGCCCTTTCATTTTTTCTTCATCCTTTCTCTTCTTCTCCGCCAATCCACGGTCTGCCGTGCCAATGGATGCATGGCAAGGGGCGAGCTTAGTCACAAGCGTGCCGACCGTCCCGGGATCGGGCTCCCTTGCGTACTATGGTGCCTTACTTAAACATGCAGAGTTCTGCTGGGGCTGACCTCCATCCTCCCTTGCGGCTCGTGGGATTCACTAAGACGAATTTAATAAACCAAATTTGTTGAAAATGACGATGACGTGATTCGTCACCCGTCACGTCCTGATTCTTAAAAGTGCGAAAAGCGACTAATGGAGAGCCGTTTCGCTGCGATGAATGGTAGCAGATGGAGCTCTGTGGTCTCCGCCAGCCTCTGCGCCCCCGCAGGTGTGAATATATATAAAAAAATCTATTTATCCGCTTACAACAGATTTAGCTTAGTTCAGTGGTTATATTTTAGAACTGTTGATCTAGGGTTTTTCTATACAATCACGACATTAGGGTAGTCAAGTGACGAGTGTATGTGTTGAATAAAGGCCGGCAACATATTTGGGACGTTTCTAGCGTAGTTTGATTTTTTTTAACAGTCCATATATGTCTCACTGCTGAGCACGGGCCTCTCCATTTCTAGAGGAACGGACGTTAACCCATCACGCTTGTCTAATGCGGATTGGCGGGGTTTGGTAGTTTGGTTATTAACCCACAATCGTTGTCCATGGCGGATTAGTGGGACATCCAGATGACATCCAAAAAATACCTGGTTTTTTTTACAGCCCATATACGTCCAACTGCTAGGTACGGGCTTCCCCACTCCTGCAAGAACGGACATTAACCCACCACGCTTCTCAAATGCGGATTATTAAGGAAGTTTAAACTCGGAATAAATATCTGCAGGCCATACACGTATTTATCCGACGAGGGGATTGAATCCGCAACCATTGACTCCATAAACGGCAGTCCAGCCATTAAGTATTGATAGTCAAAATACAACATATTGGTTCTATATATATTTATTCCGATGTATATATCGAATGTATAATGAATTACTCCAAAAGTCGTAACTTTTCAACACTGACCTATTTAAGTTGACGGAAGGAAGATAAAATATTTGGTAATAATATTATAGTTTGAGATTGCGTGTTTTTTTCGTTTTTTCACCCAACTCACTACTGAATGGGCGAAGTAGTCTATGAGACCGTTAGACCAGTCTAGTACGTCATAGTGAACGGTTTATCAGCGTGAAATGGCCGAACTAACGTTGTTGAACTCGTAAATATTTAGGTGAAGGCGAGACGCCAAGCGAACATAATCGTCGATTCGAGCCGCTTTATGACACTCAAACGTCGTATGGAACAGTTGTATAAATATAAAAATGTCTTAGCCTGTGTTAATAGTAATATTAACTTAATGTTATTAATAGTAATCTCATATCGGTTTACAATATATATTTATTTAAGCGTGTTTAATACTTTTATTACTTAAAACTATAAATTGTTAAATAGGTCGTTATTGTCTAATATTTGTTATTTAGGACATAAGACATCAAATTTCTACAAGCGACATTGCTAATAGATCGCTTGATAATATTAATTATATCTAGTTTTATTTTTCTTTATTTTTTTTTGGGAACAATATATGCGTATATGTACAAGTGTAGTGTTGCTGGTGGACCCCTATTAGCCTATTGACCGTATTTCGGGACCCAATAAGGACTCTGAAATACGTGCATGTATCGTGACTTTTTAAGTATAGTTCGCGTCGTAAACAAAAAAAGACTAACATTGAAATCTTACAAATAACTGGAGATTTATTATAATGGTACCTCACAACTTAGTAAGCGAACCACTCCTAAGTACTGTCTGTGGCATTAACGTACTAACACAGCGATCTTAACGGGCCTTTTTGAAATGAATCTCTCTTCCGACATAATTGGTTTATTCTTTGCAACCAAACACATATATATCACTACTTTAGCAGCAATATATCATTCGCGTGTGTACGGAAGGGTGAGATGTTCTCCCTTGTATTTTTAAAATTGCGAACCTTAAGAAAAGTAAGATAATCAAAAAAGGTATTATATATTCAAATAAAATGTTTTAAAAATTTAAATATATTAGTCAACGTATTACTACAGTTTTTGATCACTTCTATAGAATTTAGTTGGAGCCTTTACTGAGTTGTATGTATTGTATGTGCTTAATATCATAAATATTGCCAATAGATGGCAAGCGAGCCATTCATATAGTTTTATTTTAAATAATCTTGTGTTCATTGTTTTAATTCATGAGATATATTGTTGTAGATGCGTATACACATGAACAGGCTGCTTTTGATATATTTACTGAGACTGGGGTGATCATCCGACACGAATCTTTGGGGATAATTGATTTGCAATACGAAAAAGGCGAACAGAGAATCGAATTTTAGTTTGTTTATCGATGAGTTCGGCGCTACACCTCCCGAGTCGATTACAAATTTGTTCTTTATGCGTATTGTACAATCAGTGTCAAAAGTTTATTATAAATATCTAAATGTTGATGCAAAACACCGAAAACGTAGTAAACCGCAAAATGAAAACTTACCAACCGAGCCAAATAAAAATCTCTCATCACTCAAAAACAGTCAGTTTCAACGCAGTACAATTTTTTTTATTGGTTGTAGAGTTCTGAGATTCAGACTATCCGACGCAGTATTTTTTTTCTGATCCCAACATGCAATAATTTTTTTTACACCTGTGACGTTTTTTCTGCAGCCCACATATGTCCCACTGCTGAGCACGGACCTCTCCATTTCTGGAGGAACGGACAAATATAATCCACCACGCTTGTCCAATGCGGATGGGCGGGGTTACCAGACTCGGAATAAATATCTGTAGGCCGTACATATATGCATATATAATTTATTTATTTCGATGCGGGGATCGAGCCCGCGACCATTTATTCCGTGCGCGGGGGCCCCTATCACTATGCCATTTAAGTACAGCGTATTCGCGTCGATTTTTATTTTTATTTACATAAAAATGCTTGAAGTGCAAAAAGGATTATTTCAATAGCTGGAATTTTTAGCGTCGAATGTGTTAGGTTTCTAAATAAATATATTTTGCTAAAAATATATATTAAAATATTTAATTTTTTATTAGTCTTTTTTCTTCTTTCACAATTGTGTCGCAAGAAAAGCACGTAAGCAGAAAAAGCCATTGTAATTTGTACCCGACTGTATGAGCCTACCTTTCAAGGTAAACGACAAATCCGTCCACATAACGCGCTTTCCAAAGTAATAAACAATGACCAAATGCGTACGTACGTGAAAGGTCTGTGGACGCAAGTATTTTAAATTTTAAAATATAAAGCGTGCGGATAGTTTAATTACTGTTTTAAATGTAATGCTTTCTACGATCAACTTGGCTTAGTGACAAAGTTACCGCTTTTGGAGTCAATGGTCGAGGATTCAATTTCTATATATTATATATATTTATATATTTTGACTGTGATTCTAGAAATGTACCGTAAGCCTAAATAGGCTTACGGTTCCAAAGTTTAAATGAACAAAAATATTACTAAATATTTTTGTTCATTTAAACTTTGGAACTCTAACCCTAAATAACATATAAGAAATATAATAACAATTAATAAATTAACCACAATAACCGAAAAATGGCTATTTAAAAAATAATGCTCGCAACATACTATTTAATAATTGATTACGTGCCCAACGCTTGCTTGGAAGAAATCGCTATTAGCGATAAAACCGCCTTTTGCATAGACGTAATATTTTGGTGAATTATTATTATACAATTTTGTTTTTTTTTTAATGGGTTAGGGAGGCAAATGAGCGTGACCTCATAGGAAGCAATTAACGTCGTCTTTACACTTCTGCAACATCAGAGGCATTACAGATTCGCTGTCGACCTATAAGATATGAGTAGGCTTGTTTTTTAAAGGTTTCAATTTTAAATGTTTTTGGTATAAATAAATTATGCAAAAAGGAAATAGTTAACGATTTTTCTGTGTTTAGATTTAAATCCAAACACAGCAGTGTTTAGATTTAAATCTTAAATTAAATTAAGACTAGTTATTTTAATAAAAAATATTTGTTTACTGCTCTTTGTTTTATAGACATTAACCTATCACGCTTGTCCAAAATTGATTGGCGAGACATCGAGACACATAATAAATACTTGTAGGCCATACATATATTAATTTCGCGATTCGAGATTACAACCCAATAAAATAATAATTCACTATTATAATTTATAATGTTAATATCGCAAAATTAAATTTGCCAATTTTTATTTTCATATGTATATATGTTATAGAATGTAATATTATTTTAAAAAGTGTGTTTCTGTCTCCTTCTTATATTTCCTTCTGACCTTCCCATTACTTCGTTTTCCCCCTTTCATTATTTACATCCTTACCTTAAGATAGGTATAGCATTGCAATGCCAATTGGTACTGCAAATGTCCATGGGCGGCATGGGTTGCTTAGCACCAAGTGACCCATTTTCTTATTTGCTTATCGCTTCCATAAAAAAAAAGACTTTCTATTATTTTGCTTTATATTTTTTCTGTCCGCCATTTATGTGAATTTTTAAGATTGTGATGTGAATTTTTAAGACACGTATAATTGTGGTTTTGTAACATAATTACTGTGTAACATGTTACAAAACGTTGCCGCAAAAATCGCTAATGTCGAAAATGTTAATAGCGTACATAACGGGGTTAATGTTAGCGCCGAGGTTATTTATAACTTTATATTCATCCTATTATTATATTTTTTTACAGCTTAAAAGCTTAGATTGGGGGAGGGGTTACCAGACTCAGAATAAATATTTATAAATCCATATATGTATAATATATATTTATTCCGATGCGGGAATCGAACTCGCGACCATTGAATCCGTGGCCGGAGGGCCCCGCCACTGAGCCAATCGGTCGTCGCGGAAAGATAATATGAAAAATGTGTTAAACAATTCAAAATTTAATGAATTTCAACCACTGGACAACCACAGTATTATTTCATTTACGAATCTAAGTAAAGACGACGACATTTCGCAAAGGACACACGGCTAAATGACAAACAATTTTAAAAAAATACTTACATGGTCTATAAATAGTCGAACCCACGTTCCGAAGAATATAGCACAAATGATGCCCAGTAACAGCAGGACCACAGCGGAAGCAAGCACAAACCCTGAAATAAATACATTACGATTATTTTTTGTGCTTAGAATAAAAAGAAAATAATTATATTGTCTTCCAAAGTACAATGGTAATATAAGGTTATAATGAAGTATACGGTAGCGAAATTTTGTAGCGATTTGTCGGTGCAAAATAAAGGATGAAGTAGAATTTAATTAATTTAATAATTAGTTTTTTTCGAAATTCACTTAAAAGTGTTTTTCTTTTTGAGAAATGTCAAAATTTGTAAATAAATAGGAGCTTTTCCAGATTAATTGGATGTCCGTTTAGATACACAAACGAACATCCAATAAAGGCGGAAAATAACGAAAAATTTCCCGCGTGAAAATTGAAGACCTTAATTATAGATAAAAACTGAATAATGAGCGCAAACATATTCCGCACAAAGCAAGGGCTTATGTAGCGTATAATAGCATAGTATTTAATATATAAACAAAATATAACATTGGAACCAACGTGTGTAATTTCTCCGGCAAACTGACTTTCACAACACACATGTATGAGTCAGCACGTAGAAATTTAGAGAAGCAATGCAAAGTGACTATGTATTGATAATCAAACGTAACGCGAGTCCGAGACGTTGAAAAACAAAACGCCGCTTGCACCGAACGAAACACGGGTACGTGACAATATTTTGCAAACAATAACACGGCAGTCGTTTGGATTTTGAAAACATGGCGGTTTGTAGTAGTACATGCGTACGTGATATGCTATAATAAACCTTAACATTTCCTGATTGAGGCAAAATTACAGTATTATTGGGTTAAATTTATTTACTGTGAATATTATGCGTGCTTATATATTATGCACTTGAAAATTTATATTTTTCTTTATGGGAAGGCAAACGATACGTTATAGAATATCGACGTTAAGTAGTAGCATTTTATTAAAGATGTTTACTAGACGGAAAAAAGGACGGGTGAAGAAACCAAGGCGGGCCAAAACACAGGTGGCAAGACGGATACGACCGAGACTTCAAAACTCTCAGCGTGACAAATTGGAGGGACAAAGGGTAGAATAAATTGGACTGAAAGGATATTCTGGACCAGGCCAAGAACCATCCGCGGCTGTAGCGCCTTTCCTGGAATCGCCTCGTATTACTTAAATCCTTACCTTAAGATAGGCAACACTTTTGACGTTACTTTTGACTCAGTACTGAATATGTTGATGGATGGCGGTTGTTGCCTACCTTCACATTCCCGTTTGCACGTCCGCCTAACTCTAAAAAAGTAATGTAGGTTGCTACCTTATCTACTTGCGGTTGTATTATTCATTAATTTAAAAATATTATTTAGTTGTAATCTAAGTATACAAACGAAGTTGTATCAAAGAAAATGCACGAGAAGGCTATTAAAATGATATTATTTATTATTATTTTTTTAATTTTAATTTTTAAAGCTATGTGCATGATATTAAAAAGAATGTTAAACGTAGATTTTTCACTGTTTCACTTCAGTATTTTAAGTAATTTTTCACTTCGATATAAGAGTCTTATTATTAAATAATTAAGAAAAAATAAAAAGAGGAATAGATGAACAAACAGGTTTCTCAATCAAAACGATAAGGTCCAGTGATTTGAACATGACTTTGTGTAAAAACCAGGTCAATACTTAAAACCGGATTTTAATAATTTTGTTTGTCTGTGTCCCTCTATTTCTTTGAGATAAACTTGATAAAGAAAGAACATATTTGACGGGACCTTCGCGGGAAGCTAGAAAAGGGGGCAGACATGGGGCCTTATCTTTTTCAAATTTGCCTCTTTCAAATCAAATAATACATGTCAATCCACAAGTGGTCATTGGTATCCCCCATAAAGATATATATATATATATATATATATATATATATATATATATATATATATATATATATATATATATATATATATATATATATATATATATATATATATATATATATATATATATATATATATATATATATATCTATTTTTAGAATGAAAGGTAAACGACCAAGAGGGTCATTTGATGATAAAGAACCACTGCTACCTATGAATAGTTGCAGGACTAAGAGCGATACAGATGCGTTGTCTATATTATTGGGATGATTATATTCTATTATTGGCAAGGACTGGAATAATGAGAGGGGAAAAAGGCAATTAAAACGGGGTAAAGGAATTTAGCCTCAGGATCCCTACATTAAAGCACGAAACGCGGTAATACAGTAAATGGCTACCATTTGACGCTTATATTCCGAGCCGGTGTGGTACTTCCCCGTGGTGATAACGCCGTGAATCACAGAGTCAACAACAAATAACTATAGGCAGTATTCACTTAGTACGACATTACAATAATTAAGAGAAACAACGAACCCACGTGAAATATGCAAAAGCAATCCTATTGTCAGCGAGCGTAATGCTACCCGAGTGCTAATGTAACCGCGAACTATTGCTCACCGCTGTTAACCTTGGAGGTGTTAATTGTCTTTCAATATTGATCCGTATGCTTAAAGTATTAAAGCTTAATGCTAAAAGCCTCGCGTTGGTTACCTACATTGGTTAATCTTAAAAGTACGCGTTACTTCGCAATAAATATTTCAATTATTATTGGATCTAACTTCCATTTCAATACACGATGGCCTTTATTATAATAAAATTATAATATTGTAAGGAGTAAATAGCCACAATGAGAGGCAATAGGCTGGTCAGGTTTGTGGGAGAACTGAAGATAGTTTGGGTTTGGGCACATAGAGAGGATGGATGAGACGACTGGTAAAAGAAATTTACTTCGCCGATGTGGATGGAAGGGTCGGTAGGGGAAGACCAAGGAAAACGTACCTTAACCAAATTGCCGAAGTTTTTACGAAATGCTAGGTCAAGAGTACCCTTAACCGGCGGGCTTGCATGACGAAAGTGATAAGTGTGGAGGAAGCAAGAAGAATGTTAAGATCGTAGCAGCTAGAGATCTGTGATATTTGCCTAAACCTACGGAAAACAGGCGTGACGATACATATCGTATCGCATGTATGTATGTATATTCGTTTTAAAAAAACTTAATTTTTTACACTGACTTTTCTGCTCTTAACAGTGGAGTTTAAACCTAAAGAATAAAGTTTAGACCTTATGTTAGGATCGATGATACATAAGAACATATACAAGTATTTTTTTGGAATAGGAAGGCGAACGAGCAGGCGTGTCACCCGATGGAAAGCAATCAACGCCCCCATAGACATCTGCAATACTATAGTTATTACAAATGCGTTGCCGGCTTTTAACATATGAATACTCTTCACCCATGTTTTTTGAAGGTTTTATGTTGTATCTACAGCTGATTTCCTAAAGTGGTGGTGCGTGGCATTAAGTTTGAGTTTATACCAGAGGGCAACCTTTTTTTTAATATATTATTTTGAGCTAAATTCTTATGAAAACTCATAGTGTTGGTAAATTAATTAAGCACTGTACAAAATATTAATAATAACTGGATCAACCCGTTTGATTGCGCAGTATTGTATGTATAAACGGATTTGCTTAAAACGATTTATTTTACTAAACGGGTTAAATTGATCGAAAGAAAGATAAAAAACTCGAAAATTCATAACGCCGGATATCTAATTCTGTGAATATGAAGAAACAAAATTATATATATATATATATATATATATATATATATATATATATGTATATTTTTTTTTTTATGGGATATGAAGGCAAACGAGCTGGCGTGTCACTTGATGGAAAGCAATTAACGCCGCCCATAAGTATCCGCTGTGCCATAGGCAGTGCAGAAGCGTTGCCGGTCTTTAAGGAAAGGTCCTTATGGGAAGGGTAGGGGGAGGAGAAGTTGGGCATCCGTAACTTAACCGCTCACCGGACGAAGCGCGGTAGCTAAGCTAACACTCGCACGCCGGTTTTCTGCGGGAGTGTGGTACTTCCCCTGACGAGCCGGCCCATTAATGCTACATACAAATAATATGCCATTCTACTAGACAAAGTATTCGTCTGCAGCGTGAACTGAACTATATTTAAATAAATAAAAAAATGGCAATAATCGGCATAACAAAAATAAATTAAATAGTATAATAGTTGTCATATGTGTTAATTGTACTTGTATTCTGTGCCCTTTACCATATATGTACATATTGTAAGTACTTACAAAGGATGCTTTTTTAAGCCTGTGATTTTTTTATTGCCTTATATATCTTTTTAGTTATTTATTTATGGCCATAATAAAGTTCTCTAGTTTTACTTTATAATTTATTAACCAATAGAAAAACTGACAACGGGCGATATACAACTACATTAATTGCAAATAACATTTAATTTTTGCTAGTTCTTAATTAATAAAATAACATTGGATGTGTTGTGAATTTTTGGCCCTATAATCGATAAGCTACAAATGATTCTTGACATTGGTATTATTAATCTGTGACACGCTGATTTAAAAGATAATTTAGACGGTTAGCTAGGGAGACTAGCGGAAACTGGATGCGTAAAGCCGAAGACCGGCTCAGCAGGCGCATCTTGGTTCCCCCGAGTAGATGACTATGTCCAATATATGATATATATCTTTGTCCACTAGATGACTGCCGTAGCATATTTCTTTGCAGCGATCTGACCGACCAACAATAAAACTATTTGACGCTTAACTTACTAGTGTAAATACATTATTATCTAATAAAAATTATTATATATTATAACGTTTAAGTTTAATTTGTATACCTAATGTATTATTGGACGACTTCATTGGCTCAGTGACAAAGCTACCATCTTTGGAATCATGGTTTCGGGTTTTATTACCGTATAGGGATAAATGTAATATATATTCTACATACAAAAACGCCGTAAATGACACAGATGTCGACGAAAATACTCCGTCGAATGGTGAGTCTCACAGCTCTACGACCTATAGAAAACTTTGTATAACGTTGAAAGTGACTGTTTGTAAGGGTTGAGATACTATATTTTCTCAGAAATCTTGAATGTTTTTTTTTGCTGTAGTATTAAGTTTTAATTTTACTACGTTTTCGTGATATGTGCGTGCGTACATTTTTGGGTGGATACACATATTCTACATAATATATATGAATATAGCTTACATTCCGAGTCTAGGTGCCCCGTTACCCCAATGCAGCACGCATTAAACAAACGTGGTAGGTTAATATAAATTTCTTTAGAAGTGGGTTTACAATTTTTTTACAATTTGTAAAAAAAAAATAGATGGAAGGGTCGGAAGAGGATGACCACGAAAAACATACTTTGACCAAATTGCTGAACTTTTTAAGAAGGACCAGATCAAGAGTACCCTCAACCGGCGGGCTTGCATGACGAGAATAATGAGTGTGGGGGAAGCAAGGGAAGTATGCCGAAATCGTAGCAGATGGAGATCTGTGGTCTCTGCCTACCCCTACGTAAGACAGGCGTGACGATATGTATGTATGTATGTAGAAGTGGGTAGAGGCGCAGCAGTGGGATATGTGTAGGCTCGAAAAAAAATAAACCCAAATTGATTTATGCATTACATGCTAAGTTAGGTAACACTGGCGATGAAGGTAAGGCCGTGTCATACAATAGTGATTACGAACAAAAGTGTCGTCCACATGTCAGCTGTACAACCGAGCAGTTACAATCAATATCGATTGTTCGAATCCACCATTGTCTGTGGTGTGTGACGGAGTTGCTCTTGTTGAGGCCTTGGAATATAGCTAAACGAAGAAAAATGCTCAAATCAATCAGGCTTTTCAGTAACTAAAGTGTGAAACTATGTACTATATTGGTATTCGATGCGGATTTACAGATTTGTATACAGGCTTATTTCTTCAAATGTATTTTTTTCTTTTCTTTTTTTTGATGGCAATTAGTTATAACTATTATGCCAGTGACAACTAAAATACAATAATATCAAATCTCTTGAAATGTAACAAGTCAGCTTGTCACGTTACGTTTTGATAAAATGGTGGCCAAAACCTTCTATGGACTTTTTCATTCAACTTAAAAAGTCACGACGATACACGCATTTATTTCATATCACTTCACTTATACACCTTAATCGAATTATATAACTGATAATAATATAAGATTATAAAAATGAAATAAAAATACAACGTCACTGATGTAAGTTGGCGGGATAAGTCCAATCTATTTTTTAAAATGATATTGGACTATTGAGGCACGCATGGGATAACTTGACATGAGTTTGATGGTGTACCACATCCTCACAAAGTATTGGCTTTAAGTGGTAGTGTTTTGTGTAGTAAATAAGTTGAAAGTTCCAAATCATGTATATGGACAGTCAAAAGTTTTACTTAGCTAAGATCCGCGACAAGCAAAACAATAACAGAAAATTATTAGGTGTACAAATAAGTTTCCGCGGTTTGTCAAAAGATGGCCCCACCAGAAGGTTATGGAGAAATTGTCAGATGTAAAACGTAATATCCCAAGTTTAGTCATCTGGCAACACCATAACCTTAAAGTACTAGTGATTCCGTATCAGCATCACGTAATTTTTTTCGTGCAAAAATGTCAAGTTTTATTCCGAATAAGCATCATTTGCGGGAACTTTTGATTTACTTCTTTAATGTGAAAAAATCTGCAGCTGAGGCGCATCGATTGCTTCTAGAAGCATATGGTGAAGCTGCTTTAAGTGAGAGAAGTTGTCAGGAATGGTTTCAAAAGTTTAAGAACGGTGAGTTTGACGTTAAAGACAAAGAACGCAGTGGAAGGCCGAAAGTGTACGAAGACATGGAATTAGAAGTACTATTGGAGGAAGATTCGTCCCAAACGCAAAAAGAACTTGCACTTACTCTACAAGTGACTCAACAAGCAATTTCACATCGTTTAAAATCGTTAGGAATGATTCAAAAACAAGGAAATTGGGTTCCATATGAACTAAAGCCGAGAGACGTTGAACGCCGATTATGCATGAGTGAAATGCTGCTTGCCAGGAATAAAAAAAAGAGTTTTTTGCATCGTATAGTCACTGGTGACGAAAAATGGATTCACTACGATAATCCAAAGAAGAGAAAGTCATGGGTTAAGCCCGGCGAACCATCAACATCGACAGCTAAGCCGAATATTCATGGAAAAAAACTCATGCTGTGTATTTGGTGGGATCAGCTTGGTGTCGTGTATTATGAATTGCTGAAACCAAGCGAAACCATTACTGGAGCTCTCTACCGAACACAATTGATGAGATTGAGTCGGGCACTTAAGGAAAAACGCGCCCATTACTACTCCAGACACGACAAAATTATTCTTTTACACGATAATGCTCGTCCACATGTTGCGGCGCCGGTAAAAACATACTTGGAAACACTCAACTGGGAAGTTTTACCCCACCCGCCGTATTCACCAGACTTAGCCCCTTCTGATTATCACCTGTTCCGGTCGATGGCACATGGTCTGTCTGAGCAGCGCTTCACATCATATGAAGACACCAAAAATTGGGTAGATTTGTGGATAGCGTCAAAAGATGAAGAGTTTTTTCGACGGGGTATCCGAATGTTGCCAGAAAGATGGGGAAAAGTAGTGGCAAATGATGGAAAATACTTTGAATAAAACGTAATGTACTTTTCCTTTACAATAAATTCCTAATTTTTATAAAAAACTGCGGAAACTTATTTGTACACCTAATAATAATGTGTGTTTTTCCGTTGGGTTAAGTGGATTTATTTGGAACTTAAACCAAAAACTTACCGAAAATCGGCCATCAACTCTCCACCCACCAACCACTATATACAACACCAAACACACACTATCACTTTTCCATCTTGTAGTTGTCATCTCTTTGGTGTTGTGTATAGCGGTTGGTGGGTGGAGAGTTGATGGCTGATTTTCGGTAAGTTTTTGGTTTAGGTTCCAAATAAATCCACTTAACCCAACGGAAAAACACACATTATTAATTTTCTGTTATTGTTTTGCTTGTTGCGGATCTTAGCTAAGTAAAACTTCTGACTGTCCATATAGTGAAGGATTTCCGCAAAGTAACGCCTGACTCCATTAATAATTCCAAATCATGCATTTGGAAGAGGAAGATATCATTTCCTGTTTCATTATTTCTCGTTTTTCTCTCCTTATCTTACCTTAGGAATGCGATATACGCATCTTCGGTGCCCTTGTTGTTGCTGATAAGGGCGGTGATGATTACTTACTATTACAACGGGACTTACTTACTATTACTTGATATTACAACGGGACACATGCGTAATGATATGTATGTAAGTATGTATGCAAGGAGGCAAACGGGGAAGCGTGTCGGTCGATGGAAAGCAATTAACGCTGGCCATAAACATCTGCAATACCATTACGTTGGAAATGCGTTGCCGGATTTTTAGACATGAGTAAGCTTGTTTTTTGAAGGTTGTCTATTAGTTCCATAAAAAAAGAGATTTCAATGGATAGTCTCTGTTGATCATTCAATGGCTTAGTCATCTTCAAATCAAGGCTAGGCTGCGATGGCAATACGTCAGTGTCAGGCAGTTGTATTGCCATTGCTGGTATGCTCTGTTATTCAGTAAGGCTATTTAGATATGAAATTTGGCAAGCGAAAAATTAAGATTATACCGAATCTTCGAAAGACTACATTTAGTGTGTGCGGATGATTGTAATAATGGATAAGTGAAGGACGAAAAATATTTTTCATTTTATTATTACAACCTTCAGCATTGTTTTGTGTACGACAATAAAATAATTTTAGCGGGTTATGATTTGAGTTATATCAGTTGGTAATTTCATTTTTTTTAAAAGCCCATATATGTCCCATTGTTGAGCACGGGCCTCGGTGAGATATATATGTATATATATATATATATATATATATATATATATATATATATATATATATATATATATATATATATATATATATATATATATATATATATATATATATATATATATATATATATAGCGAAGCGGGAATCGAACACGACCCATATAAAATTGGAAATGTAAATCGCCATATAAATCTATGAACATCACGTTTACAGCGGTTTGTCGTTACATTCAGCTGCTTGTTTTCCATTTTGGCGCACAAAGTTTGGGTAGATATTTTGACGACGAGTTACGCAAATAAACATTCACTTTTCTCGTTAAACTTTTTATACATTGTGAAGCTGTTGAAATCTTAAGTAATGGTTTATTCGCCGAGGATTATTGGCAAGTTGCCAAACGGTATTTGACTTTATTTTAACGTCGCATAGGGTGGAAATTACTTAACCATATCGGAGCGATTATGCAAACTTCACCACAGAGGTGTGTTGTTTGCATGTAAAATTTAATGATAACTCTTGGGATTAAACCTGAATAAATTATTTTTCGTTCATCCTATACAATTGTATTTTGTCTAATTAAAGCTAAAGGCATAGCATTGAAAGTTATTCCTTATTAAACTTCTAATTCAAGCACTAAAATATATAGGTATAGTAGGTACGACGAAATCAAATCGAAATACAGCTCGTGATATTAAATCCGTGTTACTGCAATCCGAATGCCGGAAAACCTAGAAATAAGAACGTATTACTGGAAAAACACATGTGGCACTCACTGATCCCCCTATTATCTTTCACACGTTCCACGACGCGAGTTAAAAGGACTTGCAACGCCATCGCTGCAGAAATGTACAATTCGGCACTCGGTTTTTCGCTTGGGGCGGGAATTAGATCGCCATTTCGAAACAGCGACCGCGCCGGCGCGAGAGCGACTGGCTTGCGTGCCGCGTGCAAGTAGGTTTTACTCGTGAAAATTGTTTTTTTTTCCGTCGTTTGACCGAGTAAGTTATCTGTCCGTGCATTTCGTAAGATTCACTCGTAATTAGACCTGATTATGGGAATATATTGGATGGTATATTGAAAAAATAAAACTAAAATATCTACGATCTTTGTATCTCTGTCGGAGGCAGCTGTTAGATTTCACGTTGTCTCGATACTTTTTTAAATTTTATTTTGACGATGTAGTTTACTTACATATACTTTATTTAAACCTAAATGTAAATAACAAGTGATATTTTATATATTTCAAATTGTCCTAATAGTCATTTAAATTGTAAATGAATAACCCTAATGTTATTAAAACAAAAAAAAGTCACAGATATCTCGCTAAAGATCAGAAGACTCAAATGGAGATGGTCAGGACACATGATAAGAGGCCATGACATATGGAGTAAATTAGTGACTATGTGGTATCCTAGAGAGGGGTAACAAATGAGGGGCAGACCGCAGAAAAGACGAGATGATGGCATCAGACAAGTGGCAGGAGTGACGTGGAACAGAGTAGTTCATGAAAGAATTAAGTAGAAAAGATTAGAAGAGGCCTTTGCCGACTGCCAAATAGATTTACAACAAATAAATAAACAACAAATATTAGATTAGACTAATTTAAGTTTATTTTATAATATTTTGCATAATAAGTTTAGCGTTTTTAATCAGATATATAAGTGGATTCATTCATTCATTCATTCATTAATGGAAGGCCCTGTGCCCAGCAGTGGAATATGAGCAGTGAAATTAAAAGGCATACAAAAAACTAAAGGGGTTAAAGCCGCTACCATCTCTTTAGACGATCCATATTAAAATGAGTTCGTATTTAATTAATTTACTTCTAAATTTTTATGTTTTATTCGTACAAATAACAAAAACATTCAGAATTACTCATACATATGTATATGAATACGGAATGCTTACGGACGGAAGAACTGATGGTGTTCAAGCCATCAGATTAAATTAATGAGGAAGTACATAAGTTTTCGTAAAAGAAGCCGAGAGAAGGATTCAGTTGGGCTGGGCAGCATTTAGGAAACTTCTTCAAGTCTTCTCGTCGCCCATACCACAAAGCCTGAAGACAAAAGTCTTCAACCAGTGCGTGCGAAATGAAGCATCAAGCTAGGTGGCGCGCACTGAATGAGGCCTATGTCCAGCCGTAAAGTGCCGTGGGATGATATTGATATAAGTTTTTTCTGCTAATAATGACTTACATTTCGAGCAACACAAATTTTTAATTCCTTATTATTTATTTTTCTATCTTTTATCCTTCTCTAGCCTTAAATAATTTTTCTTAAATTTGAAATTATTATTAAATTTTAATATTATTATATAATAGTATAATAAAAACCATACTTCGCATGTCAAGATTCATAGTCTTCCTGAATTGTATTTGCATTACAATAGAAGATGTAACAAGGTGATTGATATAAGAGCGGAATGAGTCAGGGTTCTTCTAATAAATTGTCATTGTAAACGGCATTTTCCGTTTGAATCTGTACTGCCTATTTGCTTAAGTAATGATAATTACATCCTCCATAATTCTTATAATTTCATAAACATGTGTTGTAAATATATATTGCAAATAATGGACGAATAAGTAGTAGAGCGTGCCAGCCGTACTGCTTGCGGGCTCTTTAGAGGGTTTCTTTCTTCGAATAACATTCTTCAAAATGATATTTGATTTTATATTATTCTTGCGTTTTATTGTACATATATATATATATATATATATATATATATATATATATATATATGTGCCGGACGGGTGAAACGTCTAACTAATGCATTTGGTTTTATAACAATTTATTTGTTTTTAATTTTAAATTTGAAGGAATTTTTTTATTTTTAAATTTGAAGGTTTTAATGCATTAGAGATACATTTATGAATGTATCACTACAGTACCTATATGTATAGACTACAGATATTTGTTCCGAGTTTGGTTACCTCGCCAATCAAGATTGGATAAGCGTGATGGGTTAATGTCCGTTTCTACAAAAATAACAGCCGTATATGCAATCGAAAAATAATTATAAACACATAATGGCGAGTGATCGAATTGTCAGTGTCAAAATATTATCATTTTTAAAACTTAAAAAATACATTTACGTATAAAAAAGTATTCGAAACAGACAGCACATATTAGAGACGAGTGAAAAAAGGAAGGGAGGGCTTTACCCTTCAGTGGGACAGTTCAGCCTATATATAAATAAATAATAATATCAATTATTTCCACCAGAAAAAAAAAGTCAGACATCTGTTGTAATTTTAAATAATTTGAACATTTATACTAATTAATGCATGATTTAACTTAATGTTTATTGGAGTCACATTTGAGGGCATACAGATTATACAAACCCTTAACTGTTGCTTGTTTAAAGATATCTTTTTTTAATAATGTTGTATACAGTATCACGTCATGTTTAATGAATATTTAATATTTATTTTATACATTAAAAGCGGATGACGTAAATTCACGTTATTTGGAATTTGAAGCAACATCATATAAAAAGCTGCAATTGTAAAAAGAAGAACGAAGAGTTACAACAAAGAATGGTTACTACCGCTATTTATTTATATAATTTCAACAAAGTATGCGGAAATTCAGGGCTATATGTTTTTCATCACATACCATCTTAAATGTATTAATACAACATATATACATACATATATATCGTCACACCTGTTTCTCGTAGAGGTAGGCAGAGATTAGACAGATCTATTACGATCTCGGCATATTTTTCTTGCGGAGGAATCCACACTCATCACTCTTTTCATGCAAGCCCGCTAGTTAAGGTCTCGACTTGGCCTTTCTTAAAAACTTCGGCAATTTGGTCAAGGTATCTTTTTCGTCTTCCCCTACCGACTTTTCCATCAACATCCGCAACGTAAATTTCATTTGCCAGTCGTCTTTGCATCTAAGCATCCCTTTTATCATCTAAGCATTCCACATCGCTCTCTTTTATCTTCATTTCTTATTCTATCATTCAAAGTTACAACAAATTAAAAAAAAACTTCTTTAACTAGCAGGGGTATTATTTTAGTAGTACTACTGTTGTTCGCAAGTATGATTTTCATTATTTGTCATTACTTGCTATACCCTCTCTCTTTTAAAATATGAGCAGCAAAAACATTAATTAATTGTTATAATGGTCAAACGTTATAAAATAGACATCAATCAGAAAAAAATATGTACAAATGAGTGGTGTCATTCTCTATAGTACGTCAGTGGTTTTTTCGAAGGGAATTAATTAATTTATTAATTTTGAGTACATCATCATATGTTGAACTTCAACGCGTCACGCGCGAGTTTTTAAATAGCTAGTTGACGTCTCGTTTGTTGGTGACTTTGTCATGTACAATATGTTTACTTTGTCATGTACAATTTGTTTACTTTGTCATGTACAATTTGTTTGTTTTTTTGCTCACCCATGTCTCTCTCTTCAAAAATATGAGCAGCAAAAATATTATTTAATTGTTATAATGGTCAAACGTTATAAAATAGACATCAATCAGAAAGAAATATGTACAAATGAGTGGTGTCATTCTCGATAGTACGTTAGTGGTTTTTTCGAAGGGAATTAATTAATTTATTATAATAATTTTGAGTACATCATCATATGTTGAACTTCAACGCGTCACGCGCGAGTTGTTAAATAGCTAGTTGACGTCTCGTTTGTTGGTGACTTTGTCATGTACAATATGTTTACTTTGTCACGTACAATTTGTTTGTTTGTTTGCTCACCCATGTCTCTCTCTTCAAAAATATGAGCAGCAAAAACATTAATTAATTGTTATAATGGTCAACCGTTATAAAATAGACATCAATTAGAAAAAAATATGTACAAATGAGTGGTGTCATTCTCGATAGTACGTAAGTGGTTTTATCGAAGGGAATTAATTAATTTATTAATTTTGAGTACATCATCATATGTTGAACTTCAACGCGTCACGCGCGAGTTGTTAAATAGCTAGTTGACGTCTCGTTTGTTGGTAACTTTGTCATGTACAATATGTTTACTTTGTCATGTACAATTTGTTTACTTTGTCATGTAAAATTTGTTTGTTTGTTTGCTCACCCATGTCTCTCTCTTCAAAAATATGAGCATCAAAAACATTAATTAATTGTTATAATGGTCAAACGTTATAAAATAGACATCAATCAGAAAAAAATATGTACAAATGAGTGGTGTCATTCTCGATAGTACGTCAGTGGTTTTTTCGAAGGGAATTAATTAATTTATTAATTTTGAGTACATCATCGTATGTTGAACTTCAACGCGTCACGTGCGAGTTGTTAAATAGCTAGTTGACGTCTCGTTTGTTGGTGACTTTGTCATTTACAATATGTTTACTTTGTCATGTACAATTTGTTTGTTTGTTTGCTCACCCATGTCCCTCTCTTTAAAAATATGAGCAGCAAAAACATTAAATAATTGTTATAATGGTCAAACGTTATAAAATAGACATCAATCAGAAAAAAAAAATATGTACAAATGAGTGATGTCATTCTTGATAGTACGTCAGTGGTTTTTTTCGAAGGGAATTAATTAATTAATTAATTTTGAGTACATCATCATATGTTAAACTTCAACGCGTCACGCGCGAGTTGTTAAATAGCTAGTTGACATCTCGTTTGTTGGTGACTTTGTCATGTACAATATGTTTACTTTGTCATGTACAATTTGTTTGCTCACCCATGTCTCTTTCTTTAAAAATATGAGCAGCAAAAACATTAATTAATTGTTATAATAGTCAAACGTTATAAAATAGACATCAATCGGAAAAAAAAATATGTACAAATGAGTGGTGTCATTCTCGATAGTACGTCAGTGGTTTTTTTCCCAAGGGAATTAATTAATTTATTAATTTTGAGTACATCATCATATGTTGAACTTCAACGCGTCACGCGTGAGTTGTTAAATGGCTAGTTAACGTCTCGTTTGTTGGTGACTTTGTCATGTACAATATGTTTACGTATACTGAAGTTAATGTAGAGCTCTTAAACAAATAATTGAATGTAATGCATAGTTAACAAATATATAAAGACTTGAGTAGAAGGTAGGTATTTAAGATTTTTAAGTTTCTTGGTTTTTTTGTGTCATATGATGATGAATCTTTGTAAAAACAATAAATCTACATAAATCAAACTTAGCTTGAAAGATTCAAATGGTATTAAAATCGTGTTATGTAAAGTCCTTATGAAAAAGAAAACAAATACATAAAAATTTTACTAATGACTTCATCCGTTCAAGTCTTCGAACATAATCATAAATATTACATAATTTTTTTACAGTGTAGGAGGGCAAACAGGCAAGCGTGTCGCCTGATGAAAAGCAATCAACGCCACCCATAGACACCACGGGAATCACGGAAGCGTTGCCGGCCTTTAAAGAATAAAATAGAAAAAACTTTATTTGTTGCACATTTTTTTACAATAGCTAAAATTAAAACCTTAATAATATAATATATATAAATAAACAAAACAAAAAGAAAATAATTATAATCTAACGTGTCATAAAATGGTTCTTGCCAGGCGTTCTATTGAAGCACCTGGCGCTGGTTTTCAGCAAGAACCAACGTGGTCAGATCGCGGATACAGTAAAATATGTGTAGGCTTATTATTTTAAGCGGCCAATGTCGTATCGGTTCTGAGATACCACTGAAGGTAGCTACTAGGGCCCACAGAGTGGAATTCTAAGCTCTGTTATGTTGCTCGCAGGATGGATATTCCTGTACCGATACGACACGAGTTAATATCATAAACAGCGTTCAAGTGGAAATAAAGCCATGGATAGGGATTAGCAAAACCTGTTAATTTGTTGTGGTATAGTAATAGATGTAGTAATCAAACCAGCAATGTTTTAAAAATTATTAAGGATTCTTATTAACCATTACAACAAAGGTGCTAGGGAACGGTTTCAATTGAGGTATATACACAACCGCAGATCGTACGTCCAAACTTTAACAAATGAGCTATTGCTGTTGTGGCTATGAATGAAATAAATTGTGTTGAGTTGGTAAATAGTTCAAGGGAAACTCGTTAATTACTCGCTAAGGTGAATTAATACGTTGAAAAACACTCGTTCACCTTAAAAGAAAACTTCCGGATAAATATTGAACAAATGTCAAGCCTCTACGGCGAACATGACGAAGTTTCAACCTTTGGAGCATGTATTGACGCCTATTATGTTCCTGAGCATCTTATAGATGTTAAAACATATTCAAGACGTTACATAAGTATCTAGCGGCGGATTTAGTTCAAGTTCCCTGTAAATCCACTTCAGTAGAAAACATACATTATTATTTTTCTGTTCTTGTTTGCTTGTCGCGGATCTAAGCTTAGTAAAAATTCTGACTGTCCACATATTAATGGATTTTCGCAAAATAACGCCTGACTCCATTAATTACCCAAGAGTTATATTGTTTAAGTTCTCGTTGGATAATAAATTAATTTTATTAAATTAAAGGTAGAATAATTTTGATACTTATTTATTTTTCAATACACTTAAATATAAAATAAACAAAATTAAGGCCACACCACGAAAACCTGGCTTGCTTTATCCGGTCGTCGGCGAGCCATACCTTTTTTTGGTATAATAATTTCCTATTTTTAGATTTTTTAATTCATATATAACTTTTTATAAAATATAAATATATGTAAACATTATGATATTTATCAAGTATGCTTTTCACAGTTCTTCCTCCATTTCGGGGTAATTACTATTTTTATATGGACAGTCAAAAGTTTTACTTAGCTAAGATCTGCGACAAGCAAAACAATAACAGAAAATTAATAATGTGTGTTTTTCCGTTGGGTTTAGTGGTAGTAGACTCTACGGAAGACAACCGAAAAGTTCACTTTTCGGTTGTCTTCCGTAGAGTCTACTATACCTGAAGATGCCTCGTGTTGGGGCGAAACACGTGTCGTGTACAAGATGGAAAAGTGATAGTGTGTGTTTGGCGTTGTGTATAGTGGTTGGTGGGTGGAGAGTTGATGGCCGATTTTCGATAAGTTTTGGTTTAAGTTCCAAATAAATCCACTAAATCCAACGGAAAAACACACATTATTAATTTTCTGTTATTGTTTTGCTTGTCGCGGATCTTAGCTAAGTAAAACTTTTGACTGTCCATATAGTAATGGATTTCCGCAAAGTAACGCCTGACTCCATTAATAATTACTGTTTCTTTTACCATAAAGATAAATGTATAGATATTGTACGTGTTGATCAGTGCAGTATACAAGCGTTTGCGCCTTGACAAATATTATACTGTAAATATAAAGTGCGTTTGTAATATTTGCTATGATTCAAAACGAGTATGAATAGTTTCATATTTATATTATTATATATTTTTTCAAATTTATTTATGGACACAGACCAGTAGTTGTACATTATTGTATTAGTACAATATTTTAAATAGTTCAGCAAAAAAATTAAAATTTAATCGTAATTAAAGACGGATACAACATTAATAAAACGTGAAAGCAGGCAGATCAAATATTATATTGTACATAAACTTAAATGTTAGACTTAATACGGTGCGTGAATTGTACCACACTATCGTGGAGAATGTCCATGTCATTATTAAATATGTATATTTTTTAATTTGGTACTAGATAACAATAGTAATTTGGCAACATAATTGGTACAGTGGTGAGGTTACTGGGCGTGATGATATGTATGAATTTGGTAGCATGATGCAAGGGCACGCCAGGAGGCCCAGTTCTGAGATAAAAGAGACGATGCCCATCGCCTGAGATCTCAGAACTGTTAGCAGCATCTCCCCTATGAGGACATAGAAGACAGTGAAAGACGCCGCCACGCACAGCACCTCGAGCATCGCTAGGCACATGATGTACACTTACAAGCTTACATAATCAATGATTGCGAATTCGACTCCCGTATTGGGATAAATTCGAGCCACATTCATATATGTATATAGGTCACGAGTTTCGGTGATTCGCCAATCCGCCTTGGACAAGCATGGTGTGTTAATATACATTCCTTCAAAAATGGGGAGTTCTGTACCCAACAGTGAAGTTTATTGAAACAATTGTGGCCAACATACAGGTTATCTTTAATTATTCATACAAGGTTCTATCTCTAATTATTTCTTAAAATTAATTATTTATTGTTAAGCTTAATTCATGATTTATTATCATTATTTTATTTTTTTTCATTTATTAAAATTTCATATAGTTTTGATATTTAGAAATAGAAATACAAGAAACTTTATTCATGACATGGCGTTTTATTGGAGCACCTGGCGCTGGTTTTCAGCAAGAACCAACGTAGTCAGATCGCGAACCACAGCAACGACATTGATACGGACACACACACATACATCCACATATATACTACTACTCATATTTGTGTGCTTACATTGTATTCATTACTAATGGAAGAGTCTAATTTCCCACAACACAGGGAATCCTTGCGTGGGATCTAGAGTCCTGTAACACATGTGAAATTCTGAAAATATAGGAACGCGTTGACAGTAAAATTAAATGGCGTTCCTGGTCAATTTGAGAACGGTTACAATATAATGTCAGTTTCGTAGGTTACGCGCTACGTCCGTCGATAATAATAATAATAATATAATGATTACATATGTTACAGGACACTAGATCCCACACTAGGATTGCCTGAATTGTGGAAAACTAAGCTCTTCCCTTAGTTAATAATACATAAATGTTATAACATAAATATCAAATAGTAGAGAAAAAAAATTAACACAAGTGATAATAAAAAATGGATTAAGTAAGATAATAAATTATTAAAGATGTGATACGTTTGTGTGCGTGTTTGTGTGTGTATGTCTGTAAGGATTCTGTGGTATAAGTTTTAATTTATTTTTAATTTATCGTATATATTTAAATCGTATGAAGTCCACCAACCAGCACTGAACACCATGGCTAGCTTTTTTTATTAATATCTTTTATTTTCTTGTTTCTATGCTTTGATCTGTTACTTATTTTCTTTTCTCTAATTTTTAGCTATATGAGCAGTACAATGAGCTGAACGTCATCAAAACCATTATGATTGGACGCCTTCGTTGAGCTGGGCACGTGATACGGATGGACGAGGCTAGAGTAGCCAAACGCCTACTTGTCCGCAAACCAGATGGTCGTAGAAGCCACGGAAGGACTAAGCTCAGATGGCTAGATGGAGTCGAGGATGACTTAAAGGCAATCGGAGTGCGGGGCTGGAGGGAAAAAGATAAACGAAGATCCGACTGGAAAAATTTACGGGACCAGGCAAAGGCCCACCCGCGGCTGTGATGCCTTGTGATGATGATGATGATTAAATATATTTATATGCGAGAATCAAACCCGCGAGCATTGATTACGAAAGCGGTAACTTCGCCACTGAGCTGATTCCGACGTCAGTTTATTACATAATTTTAATTCGTTCGCTTATTTAGCTATACATTTTTCACCGTTGATGCTTCTATTGTTGCGGGTCGTGGGCGAAACCATTGCATTGATCTAGGTCACGGTTTCTAAAGGTCAATTTTTGCTTTTGTTACTGTGAATGCTGTATCGTGCGAGCAATCTTCGCGTAGACTAATACTTTTAACTTCTGATTTGCTTCAAGAAACTTATCCGTTTTTAATGGAATAGATAGGCAAACGAGTAATGGGTAATTCGATGGCAAGCAATTAGCGCCGCCCATAGACATCAGCAATACCAAGGGCACTTATGCATGTGCGTGCTGGAATGCCATATTTATGGGAGACAGATTCATTATAGAACAAAAATAATAAAAAAAATTGGATATAGGAAATTTACATTATATTATGAAGGATAAAGATAAGAGAAGTATGTTCACACAAGTTTGCATAAACTTAGAACTAAAAGTATTAAATAGAAAAAAATGGGTAAATAAAAATCATAAAATAAATACTAAAAAAAAATACATATTATAGTATGAAATATAAGTAACAGTAGCGTAGAATAAGATGTAATAAGTAGTATATACAATCAACAAAGCGTAGAATAAGACAAATGTAAAAACGAGAGGAAAAGCGGGAAATAGAAAGAGAAAAGACAACGAAAAACAAGTAAGAGGGAGAACGGAGGAACAAAGAAAAGAATGAACAAAATTAAGAAAAAGAATGAAGATTTTTATTTTAAAAAGGTCTCTTAGAAACAATCGTCAAAGAAAAAAAAATACAAAGGGCACGGCAGATGCGTTTACTACCTTAGGGTGAGCCAAACATTTCCCATGTGTAATGCTACGTCCCGACTATACATGGCTAAATTTCTATTTAGGATCAAAGTCTAGTCATGTTCGTAATACGATGCGTAGGCAGACGAGATTAACCTTGTAATGTTAGACTTAGAGCGTCAGTTGTTTCGAAACTAAAGATTTTAACGTCAACATTATTAATTATATGTCTTTAAAGTTTCAACATATGAAGACGGCATAAATTTTATGAGTCAAATTTAAATATATTATATATTTTATGGAAATTGAATACATTTGAATAAATAGTATAAGGTTATAATTTTATGCTAAATATCGCGCTACGATATTTTTTTACTGAAATAATTCATAATGTATCAAATTAATTTGAATTTAATCAAATTAATTTGGCACAATATGAATTATACGTTTTGACACAATATGAATTATACATTTTGACACAATATAATTAAGCCTTGAACCACCTAACTATTCTGATGATTAAATTGCTGTAAATTTATATTAGCTACCAACTGCGACAGTTTATTATTTTAAAAACGTATATTATTATATCAAAGTAGTAGCAAGTATTATGCAAACTGAAGTTAAAATACTTCACTTGCGGCAAAAATTATTGAAATTGTAATATTTTTTTTAAAATAATTTTCAGAACTCAAAGAATTGAAAGAATGGTTGGTGAATAAGCTTATAATAACTATTTTAGAGACCCTCTAAGAGGAAGAAGGAGAGGAATTTTATGGAAAAGAAAGGCAAACGATAAAGGGGGTGAACTTATGGTAAGTTATCACCGCCGATATCATAGACATCTGCAGTGCAAGGGACACCCCAGATCTCAGGTAAACCTTTAGGATAATGATAACGACAAAAAGAGGTAAGACAAAGTATTGATTGATAACTTCGATAAAAATACATAAATTAATAATAAATATATTTTTAATAAATAAATAATATATAACTAATTTTAATATTTTAATAATATATACCTTAAGCATTAGCATGTAGCTGACGCGAGCCCATAGATTTTTTTCCCTATCCATTAATAAAAGGGATAAAGTTCTAAGAGCCCGTTGTAAAACTTCTCTAGCTAAAAACTACACCTCTTATTTTATTAAAGTTTTAAATATTCATGGCGTTTACAAATGTTTAAAGCTCCATCACATTGCCACTTATGTCGTTCAAATTTTTTTAATTATTGCATGGTATTAAAAACTAACTAAAACAATTATTACAGATCTAAATACATAACTAAACTATTATATTGCCATTAAAATTATATTTTTTTATTACATTTATATATCACTTTTGTTTATCTATTACATACATTTGATCGATCTTTTAAAGTAAAAAAGTCCTTAATATTATAAATATTGGCACCTATTAGACATTCATGTAGTCTTTTTTAATCTTGTGTTCAATTGTTTTAATTCATGAGGTATATTGTTGTAGATGCGTATACATATGAACAGGCAGCTATTGATATATTTACTGAGTCTGGGGTGATCATCCAGCACTAATATTCGGGAATAACGCCGGGGAAGACCAGCGTTGTCATTAGCTATTTTAAATAGTTCTTGATGCCTCCACACAAACACACATACCTCATATATATATATATATATATATATATATATATATATATATATATATATATATATATATATATATATATATATATATATATATATATATATATATATATATATATATATATATTAGGTGTACAAATAAGTTTCCGCAGTTTTTTATAAAAAATTAGGAATTTATTGTAAAGGAAAAGTACATTACGTTTTATTCAAAGTATTTTCCATCATTTGCCACTACTTTTCCCCATCTTTCTGGCAACATTCGGATACCCCGTCGAAAAAACTCTTCATCTTTTGACGCTATCCACAAATCTACCCAATTTTTGGTGTCTTCATATGATGTGAAGCGCTGCTCAGACAGACCATGTGCCATCGACCGGAACAGGTGATAATCAGAAGGGGCTAAGTCTGGTGAATACGGCGGGTGGGGTAAAACTTCCCAGTTGAGTGTTTCCAAGTATGTTTTTACCGGCGCCGCAACATGTGGACGAGCATTATCGTGTAAAAGAATAATTTTGTCGTGTCTGGAGTAGTAATGGGCGCGTTTTTCCTTAAGTGCCCGACTCAATCTCATCAATTGTGTTCGGTAGAGAGCTCCAGTAATGGTTTCGCTTGGTTTCAGCAATTCATAATACACGACACCAAGCTGATCCCACCAAATACACAGCATGAGTTTTTTTCCATGAATATTCGGCTTAGCTGTCGATGTTGATGGTTCGCCGGGCTTAACCCATGACTTTCTCTTCTTTGGATTATCGTAGTGAATCCATTTTTCGTCACCAGTGACTATACGATGCAAAAAACTCTTTTTTTTATTCCTGGCAAGCAGCATTTCACTCATGCATAATCGGCGTTCAACGTCTCTCGGCTTTAGTTCATATGGAACCCAATTTCCTTGTTTTTGAATCATTCCTAACGATTTTAAACGATGTGAAATTGCTTGTTGAGTCACTTGTAGAGTAAGTGCAAGTTCTTTTTGCGTTTGGGACGAATCTTCCTCCAATAGTACTTCTAATTCCATGTCTTCGTACACTTTCGGCCTTCCACTGCGTTCTTTGTCTTTAACGTCAAACTCACCGTTCTTAAACTTTTGAAACCATTCCTGACAACTTCTCTCACTTAAAGCAGCTTCACCATATGCTTCTAGAAGCAATCGATGCGCCTCAGCTGCAGATTTTTTCACATTAAAGAAGTAAATCAAAAGTTCCCGCAAATGATGCTTATTCGGAATAAAACTTGACATTTTTGCACGAAAAAAATTACGTGATGCTGATACGGAATCACTAGTACTTTAAGGTTATGGTGTTGCCAGATGACTAAACTTGGGATATTACGTTTTACATCTGACAATTTCTCCATAACCTTCTGGTGGGGCCATCTTTTGACAAACCGCGGAAACTTATTTGTACACCTAATATATATATATATATATATATATATATATATATATATATATATATATATATATATATATATATATATATAGAGCTGGCTGTGCTACAAACGCCCTATTCTGGACTGTGCTATTTCCCGACAATGTTTAAATGCAGGTTTTGACATTTGCACATTCACATGTCGTTATGAATGTAGTGAGCTCTATTCGTAATTTACGTGACAGTAGATTTTTCAATTTGTGATTTTTAGCCCAGTTTGCAAGTTTTCTGAACCGGTTGTCTCATTTGACATTGGTAAAGCGTCATAAAATGATTTTTTTTCTTTTGATTGACCTTTTCAAAAATCGAATAACGTTATATATTAACATCATGATTTTTTAATAGTAGTTTAGACTTTGGAATTTGATATACTGACATTATTAATAGATGATAAGGATACACTGTAAGACTAACACAATATTCTATCATATAAATAAATAAATTGTTTTTCCCTGTTGCATTTTTTGTGGTATGGCTTTGTTGACAGTGACGTGTCAGTACGACCGCATGTACACACTAAGAAATGAAATAAATATTATATTTTTGTTAGAAGGCCAAACCTTAAGGCGTGTTGTGATGTGTATATATATATATACATATACATACATATATATATATATATATATATATATATATATATATATATATATATATATATATATATATATATATATATATATATATATATATATATATATGTATATAAGAACAATTCATATACTATAATGCATTATAGTATATGAATTGTTGTGTACATATGTATGTATGTATATAATTATCTATAACGATAATCTTTATATTGTAAAAACCTTAAACGCTAGTTTGTGCGCGTGTGTACGTGTATTTGTGTCTTATGATGTAAATTGTATAAAATAAACAAATAAAATTTCTATGGGCGGGATGCATTTCTTTTCATAGGGTGCCAAACCAGCTCTTTTTCTTCCTATCCCTTAAAAAAAGGGCGGGGGCAAGTATTGATTCAGGTGGAGTCTACACCTTGGCCTGGACCAGTACCGTCCGAAAGTGAAAATGTTCCTTTATGAAAGAGGTAGAGAAAATGCGCGGACAGCTAAGCTGTTAAGTGGGCAACGTAACTCCAATAACATTTACAACACGAGGGTACTGCAACGGTATATAAAAAAATAAAAATGCTACATTATTCTTACACATAAAACAATGAGGAAACGTTTATGTTCATAAATATTTATACAAGGCGAAGTAAGATATCTTATACACACTGACTCCACTAGTCTTTATTGAAAAATATGCAACTCAAGTTTAACACGTTCACGCCGGCGTAACCCATCGGTGGGTCACATTTGACTGTTGAGTGGGGCGGCGTGACCCACCGGTGGGTCATACTTAACTGTTCTGTGGGGTTGCGTGACCCACCGGTGGGTCACACTTGACTGTTTTGTGGGGCGGCGTTACCCACCGGTGGGTCACACTTGACTGTTCTCTGGGGCGGCGTGACCCATTAGTGTGTCACACTTAACTGTTGAGTGGGGCGGTGTGACCCATTAGTGGATCACGCACTATCCCGTGGGGCGACGTGTGTCACTTGTTTTCTGAAAATAAGTCGTTAAAAAACTAGTTTATTTTCGACTCGAACTGTTGTGATCTCGCATTAAGCGTGTTCGAACTCGCAAGTGTCGCCCTGCCCTACGCAGCATAAGAGCCAGTCCCGCCTCACACGATAAAATGTAGATATTTGCCCCGGCGTGAACGTGTAAAACACTAATGTGAAAATCTAAAAAAAAATATCAAAGAGAAACTCCTTGGAAAATGTAGTCAAAATGTTTTTTTTTTAACTGCCCATATATGTCCTACTGCGGAGCACGGACCTCTCCATTTCTGGAGGAATGGACAATAACCCACCACGCTTGTCCAATGCGGATTGGCGGGGTTACAGGACTCGGAATAAATATCTGTAGGCCGTACATATATTTATTTCGACGCGGGGATCGAGGGGATCGAACCCGAGACCACTGATTTCGTGGGAGGGTAGCGCCAACACTGAGCCAATTGGTCGTCAAAATGTCATGACGTCCCAAATACGTTTGTAACCCGTGATAGTTTTTGAAATAACTCCTTATATGCGCTCCTGATATCCTTCCACTAGCTACTTTCAGTGGTATTTCCGAACGGACACGACATTGAAACCTTCAAAAAACAAGTTTACACATTTATTAAAGGCCGGTATTGCTTTTTATTTATTTGGCACAAAGAATAAATTACAGTCGTAGAAAAATACGTAATATGAATATATAAATAATATCGCTCATACCATAAATCTGAATGTTTACTCACAGAATGGTTATTATATTATAGTAGGAAGTAATGAGGGTTAGTTTTTTTGTATTTTAAATAAAAAAATTAAATTGTATTTAAAGGTGAATTACGTTTTTGAAATGCATATGGTCTCACAGATGTCTATTAGCTATGGGTGATCACTTGTTATGGGATGACCGCTCTGCTTGCTTCGCTATAAAGAAACTAAAATTATAGTCTTAATAATAAACTGACCATCAAGTCTTCTCGTCAACATCAAATCTACTACTGCTCGTCGCCCATACCACAAACCCTGAGGACAAAAGTCTTCAACCACTGCGTCCTTCCTGTTGCTCTTTTACAGTACCGAAACGTGGACACGGACGGTCCGTCTCCTTCACAAGCTCAAAGTCGCTCAGAGGGTTATGCTCGGAGTTTCTCTGGTGGATAGAATTCGTAATGAAGAAATTCGCCAGAGAACCAGAGTCACCGACATAGCTCTTCAAGTTAGCAGACTAAAGTGGCAATGGGCTGGACACGTTTGTCGGAGAACTGACAACCGTTGGAGTGGAGACCGCGTCTCGGCAAACTTAGTATGGGACGCCCGCTTGCTAGATGGTGTGACGATCTGCGCACGGCAGCTGGGAGAGACTGGATGCGTGTAGCCGAAGATCGGGCTACGTGGCGCACCTTGGGTGAGGCCCTTGTCCAGCAGTGGACTGCCGCGGCCTGATATTAATTGAATAATTTGACCAGTAACAGATCCATAAATTTGAATTAAATTGAGGAAATAATACAGACCACAAATAATTATATTATAAAATAAATTAACACGATAAAAATATTAATAACCATACATATATTCGTTTTTTAGACGGGTCGACATGACCCCAACATATTTACGTTTCTATGACGCAAATTGTATAATTATGTGTCTGACATTTAAAATTATACAGGTATACGTCGAGTTATACGAAAGAAGAATATGCTTTTTCAAAACACTTACACGAACATAATTTTCGTCATAGTTACCTAAGTCTCGTTGCATAACAACCAACGAGAAATGAGCAAGATGCGGGTATATTAGGCATGTCTATTTTTATCATCATGCAATACAAGTGCTATATTTAGCATATGAAGAATGTTAGTATTGTCATATTACTTCTTATGTCATATATTATCTTTTGTTTTTTTCCTTCCCTCACTTTCACGTGGTCTCCGTCGCGTTAACATCTCCAACATAACTGTCATAACTTTAAAATATGATTTGTGTGTTTTGTAAACATTTCAATTAAATAAACCAGCGTACAGTGATTTCGTGATTTTATTCAACATTATTTGGTCCTTCGACCCGTATATAAATTATCAATATTTATTTTATAGAAGTTTTAGGCAAATAACAAGCGAGTGACCTAATAATAAAAGATCACCGTCATTCATTGACATCTTTAAAATCAATGGGTATATTAGGCATGTCTATTTTTATGATCATGTAATACAAGTGCTATATTTAGCATATGAAGAATGTTAGTATTGTCATATTACTTCTTACGTCATATATTATGTTTTGTCTTTTTCCTTCTCTCAACTTCCACGTGGTCTCCGTCGCGTTAACATCTCCAACATAACTGTCATAACTTTAAAATATGATTTGTGTGTTTTGTAAACATTTCAACGAAATAAACCAGCGTACAGTGATTTCGTGATTTAATTCAAAGTTATTTGGTCCTTCGAGCCGGATATAAATTATCAATATTTATTTTATAGAAGTTTTAGGCAAATAGCAAGCGAGTGACCTAATAATAAAAGATCACCGTCATTCATTGACATCTTTAAAATCAATGGTATAAGCAGATGCGTTCGCCCTTTTTGTAACACTTAAGTTTAAGACAGTGTTAAATCAATTAATATTATAATTTATTGAATTTATTAGTCTCAGCAGCCGCCTACGATAGCCCACTACTGGGCATATGCTTCCTTCAAAGCAAGCACTACTTAGCCCGACCTATTTTTATTGAATTGAGAGGCAAACGAGCAAGCGTATCACGTGATGGAAAGCAATTTACGCCGCCCATTGACCTCTGCAACACCACAGCACACATCACAGTTGCGTTGCTGGCCATTAAGATATGAGTAGACTTCTTTCTTGAAGACTTCTTCTTTCGTCGTATCGGTTCGGAAATATTGCCAAAGGCAGCTGGTTCCGTAGAGCGATTGTGCTTGAAATAAAGTTTCGGGAAAAACGACCTTCGGTTCGACGCATCTAGCATCTGCTAGTACCCCAGTGCAAATCGTCGCTCCATCTAGCCGTGATGAGTCCCATAGTTCGCTAAGACGCAGTCTCCACCTGCACTAGTTTACTCAAACACTTTTTTTATATTACTTTTATAGGATAGGGGGGCAAACAAGCAAAAAACGATTAGCAGTAAGTAGGCAATAAAATAATTATTGAATAATTTGTGGTAATAAGACAATAAAGTTTAATAGTTTTCTAGTTTAGGCATTTGGTACCGGAGGCACTTACAATCTATGGCTATAGTTGCGATTTCAACTACCGTAAGAATTTTGTTATGAATCAAATTTTTCTCGTTTATATCTCGTTCGTATCGTTTTTCGAATCTAATGACAGTATTGTATTGGTTCACGAAATTAGTGACGGCCCTTTACAGCAAAAACCTAGTTTTTATATACTGGTTCGTGAATATATAATATTATTTTTTTTAATTGGTTTTCGCGGATCCTTACAACGTAATTTTAAATATAATCAACACTTTTATAATAGCTTAGAGCGATTATTAAAAATTTTATTAATGTTAACATCGCTAGTCTGTTTTTGAAATAAAACCTTTAAAAAAGATGGAAAAAACAAAGACTTTGAAACTCATAATCTAATTATATGTTAGCACAATAATTAATATAAATTTAATGTTATTTAAGACATTTTTTATAATAATTAATAATTTGTTGCTGTATTAAAGTCATGTTTTTCAGTAACTGCAAAGTTACGCTTCGCTCATTACCAGGAAATAAGAATATCGTATAAATAAATTGTATGCTTAATGGTAAACTTTTGTAGTGTTATATATATGTACATAACGACTGTCGTATCTGGTTTTTATTTAAACCTGTGTAGTACAAGATAGCATGCATATTCTAGATATATAGGTAGATATATTCTTTATTGTATACCAAAAACAAAGTTATACAATTATTGATTGTAATATTTATATATTATACAAATGGCGGTATTATCGTTAATAGCGATTTCTTCCAGACAACCGTAGGTGAGATCCACGTACAGTGGGATATAAGTATACACTGTTTATCTTACGGCATTAAGGTGGTCTAAGTCATCATCGTAACCTCCTCAGGTGGCTTACTGAAGTGGCAATGAACTGGTCACGTTCACGACCCGAACAGACCGTAGAGTGCTAAGGTGGAGACCGCGTTTCCCGCAAACGTAGTGTAGGTTGTGCCCCGTCTAGGTGGAGTGACGATCATCGCGGGCCAGCTGGCAGAAAATTGATGATCGGACTAGTTTGCGTGTGTTAAGAGAGACCAAGGTTCAATAGAAAATACCCGCAAGCCAATGATGAAAAATCTTTATATTGACACATAATTGGTTATATGACAAGCTTTTTTTATTTGTTGAAGATACGAACAGTATTCTTCTTGATTCTGCCATCCAACCTTTGACTTAATACAATCATCATGTTTTTAATATATAAAACGCAATATATTTTCTAAGGGTTGTCAAACACGATGCTTGTTTGCCTCCATCTTAAAGAAAGTATATTGCGTTATACAAGATATGTTGTTTTTCCGTTTATACTTGACTTGTACTATTTATAGGTCGTCAGTTCTCTGCTAACATGGTAAACAATAAATATTTCAAAAGATGAGTTAAAAGAAGATGCAATGAAATGAAGATTGTTTTGAAATCATAATATTACGTATTAGTAAACGATATTCAAAAAATTTAAATACAAGGGAAAGTGGTTCAAGTGGGTTCTTAGGGTCGGCAGATGTTCTCAGTTGTTATATATAATAATAAATACCGCATTATTGAATAATAATAATATGTTTCGAAATCCAATAATATCAGATTTAAAAGATTATATGAATGTGTAGGTTTCTCCTAAGGAGGTGTAAGAATAGTGGAGCTGTTGATGGTGAATTATGACAAAACGGTATATTGTCAGAAATGAGAAATATAACGGATACATAAATTATTATTGTATAGTACATACATACGTATGCCTTTTCAGCAAAATACCATGAAAAACGAATACTTTAAACACATTATACATAGCATAAAAGTAGTTTTAAGGTTATTAAGGTACAAAGATCCCCATGTCATCTTATATCTCCTCATATGGTACAATTTTTCCCATATATCATATAGTAACTACAGTAAACATAGCTATAATTTTTACGTACTATTTTTCATAAGTTACGAATGCCGATCCAAATGTTGATCTTGTTATTGAAATGGAAAACCTTGCGATTATATAAATGATAAATAACTCAGTATAAATAAAAAGACTTCTGTAAACATGGTCAAATGGAAAATTTCCATAAAATAATTTATTATTACTTTTGTGTACATATGAAAAATACTCGTACATATATGGAATGTTTCAGTGAGGTTTGGCAGCTGGAGCGGCAGCATTCTTTCTCCTGTAGGACTAGAAGTTGAAGGCCTCTTGCTGAGGAGTCGTTCCAACATATTTGTAGTACGTAGTCCGATGGTGGAACTGTGCTGTTGGGAGGAGATTAAAATAATTTCTAAGAACATTCGTCTTAACAAATTCGATACAATATGCAGAGAGATGATACATCTCTGCGTACAGATAATATATCGAGCCTATTGGAAATCCAATGGTTCTCTACGATTAAGGACGCTCTCCGTTGAATGCGGTCAATCGGAAGGCCAGACCAGAGATGAGAACAGTACTCCATATGAGACCTCAATTGTGCTTTGTACAGCTGGAGACGTTGGGCGGGTGTGAAGTGCTGCCTCGATCTGCTTGGCACCCCAAGCTTTTTGAAGTCCCTTGAGCTTTTCCCTTCAAATAATTACGAAGCTACCGTATCACTCCTCGTCTTCCGTTGCGGTAGTATCATATGCCTATCATCCCGTCTAGTCCATCTTTTTTCCCCTGCCTGTTCCTTTCCCCTTCCTCTCCGCCAATCCACGGTCTGTCGTGCAAAAGGATGCGTGGCTAGGGACGAGCTTAGGCTCCCCCGGGTACTATGGTGCCTTATCCTCAGCATGCGGGGCTCTGCTGGGGCTAACCTCCATCGTCTCTTGCGGCTCGTGGAATTCACTATGACGAATCTCAATATACATTATTGGTTAAAATATGACGGCGACGGGGTTCGACACCCGTCACGTCCTGATTCCCACGAGGGCGAGAAGCGACTAACGGAGAGCCGTTTCGCTACGATGAATGTGAGAGGAAGGATGCATTGTCATCCATCTATTCAGATGGATGAGTGTGGAAGAAGCAAGGAAGGTGTGTCGGGATTGTAGCGGACAGAGATCTGTGGTCTCTCCCTAAACCTACAGGGAGATAGACATGACTATATGTATGTATGTATGTATGTATGTAACTACGAAACTGAACGTCACTCGATACGTACAACCTTTAAGGCCAACAATAAAAACCATTCCACACCAAAAACGAAACAGCGTTCCTTCCCTACTTGCAACAGATCGTCGTCAGAAATGTTTGCAAAATAAATAGACACAAAGTTTATCACATCGCCATACCGTCATGCTGATTTGCATACTTAATTAACGAACGCTGCAAAAACAGGGTCTCTGGGTTACTCGCCGTTACATACTAAAAGGTTTTTTTTTAAATTGAAGATGTTAAAAACGTGTGTTATGTGCTTGAAATTATTGTTTTAGTTTATTTTATTTATTTAAGAACATTTAAACTGAATGTATGATTCTTTGAAAAATATAATATATAAAAAAATATATTAAGGAAATATACGAAATAAATATTCAGTTTTCTAAGGTGTAACAACATACGCCAGTAGAAACAAAAAAAATTGTTTGGAACATCAAATGGGATAGGAAGGCACGAAAATAGAAGAGGCGTGTCACCTGATCTTCTATTTTCGTGTCAGCGGTCTCCTATATTTTTCGTGCCCATTAATTCGCCACTGTAATGGCAGCAGCATTCGCCTCGATCAGATCTTGAAATGTGCAGGTAGGGCGCAGTAAGCAGTCGAGTAGATGCTCCATGGACTGACTTGCAACCCCACAATTACACCCCTCACGCTGCGGTGCGGTATGGCCCCATGTTTACATGCTATGTCTGCAACGGCCCCCTGTGTACGCAGTCTGCTAAGAGATCTCCGCGTAGGCCATTGCAGATCGTAGCCTGCAGTGTCACCTGAAGTGAGAAATCAACGCCACCCATAGACATCCGCAGTGCAATAGGCATTGCGGAAGTGTAGGTATATTTTTACGGCGCCGAAAACGTGGACGCTGACAGTCCGTCTGCTTTACAAGCTCAGAGTCGCTCAGAGAGCTATGGAGAGATCTATGCTCGGAGTTTCTCTGGTAGATATGATTCGGAATGAACAAATCCGCCAGAGAACTAAAGTCAGCAACATAGCCTTTCGAATTAGCAAACTAAAGTGGCAAAATGGGCTGGTCACGTTTGTCGGAGATCCAACAATCGTTGGAGCAAGCGAGTGTTGGAGTGGAGACCGCGTCTAATCTATCGGTAAATGTAGTTTGGGACGCCCCCTGGCTAGATGGTGCGACGATCTGCGCAGGGCGGATGGCAGAAACTGGATGCGTGTAGCCGAAGATCGGGCTAGGTGGCGCTCAATGGGGGAGACCTATGTTCAGCAGTGGACTGCCGCAGGCTGTTTATGATGAGGCTTATTTTTAGAAGATTCTAATGTATAACAGTATCAATTCGGAAACACTACTGTAGGTATCTGGTTCCACAGGGTAGTAGTACGAGGAAAATAATTATAATAATATATAACACTGAATAAAGGAATATTAACGCATACGTAAGAAGGAAAAAGAGACAAGATATAACAACGGAATGTTAAATAAACGCAAAAGGAAAATTATTCCATTTTTCGTACTCTTAGCAGTCTCAAATAAAATTCTTAAATAAAATCATCCTAAAAAACCCATTAGCATAAAATGAATTGTAAACAAGTATAAATTTATGTATATTGGATTCTGAGTGTAAAGCGTACCTATTATTTATTTCCGAAATTGCTTAGTGATGGACGAATGTTTGCCGAGGCGTCTTTGAATCTTGTTTTTGATGTGAAATTGCCACTCGTACCGAAAAACTGGTTGACACAAGGTCGAATGGTGACGGCTGTATGGATGATATTTCCTGTAATTTTGCTGTAATTATCACGTTTGAAAATCTTTGAAGACACGTCATATCGTCATTAACATATACGTTGAAATTGTATTTATTGGCAATCAACTAATAGATATTATTTTTAATATTATTCTTTTAAACTTTTTGCACAAAATGTACATCAGACGGAATGAATATATACAATAATTCCTTATCAGGCAACTTACGGGCGAAACTGAGGAGATTAGTTTGAAGGTGGTGCAGCTTGTACAAAAAAAAATTAAAAACTAATAAATAAACGATAAATATATATTTATCGTAAAGTATTTATTAGTTGTTAATTTTTTTCGAGAATTTGTCTGTATATATTATATATGTGCATGTATATACATACACACATATATACAGACAAATTCTTGAGAAAATATAAAATAATAATATAAACAATTGAAAAAAAAAAAATATTCACCTGCAAGTACTCTCATTTTTATGAACAGGACTTCAAAAATTGTCGGACTATTGTTATATGTCTATTAGTTCATTGCTAATCAAATAAGAGATATTATTTGTCATGAAATATTCGTATATAGACAAACGAGCAAGCAGGTTACCTGAGGGTAAGCAACCAGCGCCGCCCATGAACATCCGCAATAATAATTATCATAAAATAATAATAAAACCTTAAATATACATTGATATAAATAATCAGCAATAAGAGTTTTCAATTAGAAATAATGGGGTAGAAGGCTAGTGACCTGAGGTATAGGGTCACCCCTAGTTCGGGCACTAGCTGGCAATAATGATTATTATTATTAAAAAGGTTAAACCTTAGGATAAAAACGTGAATAATAAGAATAAAAAAAGTAAAGGAAGTTAATGTGGAGAAAAGAAAAAAGGAAAGGCAAAGGAATAATGCATATTCTTGATCAAAATACTTATAAAAAAAATATTATCCATTCTCGCCATAAACAGTAAATTTATATAAAGTCAGAATTTTTTTATGGGATAGGAAAGTAAACGAGCAGGCGTATCGCCTGATGGACAGCAATCAACGCTGCCCATAGACTGCCTCAGTGCCATAGGCAGTGCAGAAGCGTTGTCGGCCTTTAAAGAAAGTGTCATTGTGGGAGAGGGACGGGATTGGGCCTCCGGAACTCATCCGCTCACCGGACGAAGCGCGGTAGTTCCACTCAGACACTGGTTTTCCCCGGGTGAGCCGGCCCATTCATGCTACAGACAAATAATATGCCATTTTTGACAAAGTATGTCGTAGTTGTAATTTTTGAACGTTGATATTTTCTTAGTTTTTTTTCATAGCAGAGCAGGCAAACGAACAGGCGGCTCATCTGGTGGTAAGTGGTGGTGGTGTGGTGGTAAGTCCATCCAAGCGATGCGGATAGAATCTATTTTTGTGGCGCGTAGGTTCCTTCTTACCCCGAAATATTGATGTTTTTACGGAAAGTCCTGCAAATTCATAAGAACTACAGCAAAGCCGCGGCAGGCGATTCATTTTTAATAACATCGCAATAAAGCCACGGATGTTGTTTTAGATTGAAATTCTTATGCACCTTGGTCGGGACAATAGTTAATGTTTTTGTCTATAATTAAGTCTAGACTGACCTTCTAGTACTTTAATCAACTCCCAATTAAAGTAGTTTAATAATTCTTTTGCATATTGTGTTGTAGACTGGACAAATTTTATGAAAGGCAAATATTTTTATAAGTCCTTAGAGACCTATACCAGTACTGCCGAAATATCTCGTCTGTCAAATGAGTGAGTCGTTTAGAATTAGTGTTCATTTGAATACAAAAAAGAGTGAACTGATATTAACGTGTCTTTAATGAGAAAACTTTGAGGATAATAATAATTATTAATGATTTAAATTTCCTATACTAAAAGACGATGTTTAATTTAATTTCGACAGTTTCGGGTAGTTGTTACTTTGGTAAAATTTGGCTTGGTTACAACGTGAAAATGTAATTCGTTAAAAATGTTAAATTGTTAAATTTTTCCTACATAAATTTAACATAAAATTAAATATTATTTTTAAAAAAAAATGTAAATCGGTAAAAATGTCGACGTTGACGATATTGCGGGAACATTTTTCCTACATAAATTTAAATGTTATTCTTATTCTTGTATAGGAATTGAACCTGCGACGATAAACTACGAAAGCGGTAGCTTTCCCACTGAGTCTATTAGGTTGTCGTGTGTAGTTAATGTGTATATGTTATTTAGTTAATATACACAAAAGATTGAGTAGTATAAAAATAGAAAAATCAAAAATTATAGAACAGTTTAATGTAAAAATATGATGTAATGGTGTCTTCGTTATGGTATGTATAGAAAACAACTTTGTTATATATTTTAAGCCATACATTCACTCGTATCTTTTAATGAATATAATCTGCGATGTTTCCAACTTTAAAGTATTTGTCAGGACAAACAGAGATTTCAATTTTATTTACATGTAGGATTAATGTAAAATAGATAAAATAAAAACGTTTAAATTAATATATTTACTAAGGTTTTATTAAGACGCTTAAAAATGTGGGGCGTATAATAATCTGAATTAATTATACAGGTTTTTATCCCTTAAATTTTCTAGATTTATTTTTTACCAAGTACTATGACGCATTAGACTCGTCAAATCCAATCAAATAAGCCCAAACTCGCGGGGGTAGAAGAGTTCCACTGTCCGCCGTCTGATAGACAAGTTGAAGTTATCATAATCTATCGTCACGGGAACTCAATGTATGCAAAGTTTCATAAGAAACGGTTAAGTTAATGTCGTAGAAAAAGCCGTCGTAAGATTCGGTACAAACAAATAAAAATATAGCGTCAAGCTAGATAAAACAGTTTAATTAAAACTGTCACCGACTTGACCTTAAGTACCGTGCAGTTAGTTGGGTGGGAACTATTAAAATATCCGTCCTAAACTTAATATGTAAACAGTTGCGTTAACAAAAAAGAGAAAGCGTGTATGGTAAAACCTGCTGTAATACTACGTAATCTTATTAATTATTCGTACAGCTCTGTCGTCGTGTCCTAACAAACATTTTCATCTCAAGTAAAATAATCATAAAACCATACTTACACCACTTTCTTAAGAATGCGCTGGTGAGCTTCGCGCATAATTTATCGCGGCCTTGCATTGTGAACTGTCAATTTAAAATCAGCGGCAAAATAACACAACACTCACAGACACGTCACACACAAGCACAACACCTTTATCACCAGTGACGTTCCATTTATTTTTTTGTTTGCTAATTTTAAGATCATGAAACACGGAGCGATACGTCTATTCCATGCGGCCGTCTGACGTCGACTGAGTTAATGGGACCGTTGGCATGCGCGTGAGTCGATCCTGCAACGAGAGAAAAATCTTTAAAAAAAAAAGAAACGTGATTAGCCACTATAAATTATCGCCGCGGCCAGTGTCAGAGCCGAATAAAATTGCATTTTCCTTGTAGTCGATTAAAGTGGCTTAACATTGAATAACTGATAATGTCAAGTCTAAATAGTTTAACATGTTTTAATCATTAAATGTTCATTTTACTGAGGCGGAACATACTTTTTAACAGATTTTATCAATATTGATTATAAGTCATACACTAGATAAAACTGTAGTAAAAAAGCGCAATGTGTTTTTGGAACAGGTACTTTATAAGATTGTGGTGCTGTGGTGTTCGATATCACGAACAGTAATAATGTATGTATATGTGGGTAAGATTTCAATAATTTGGTCTTGTTATTTACATCATAATGACATCGGTAATGTAAAAACGCTTCCGCGACACCACAGGAGTGTCTATGGGCGGCGTTGATTGCTTTCCATCAGGCGACACGCTTGCTCGTTTGCCCTCCTATCCCATAAAAAAAAATCGGTGCGTGAATAAATTGTGTTGGAACTTACAAATAGTAATAAATAAAAAGTAAAAATACTTATGTGAGTGACTAGAAATATGGAGCGTGCAAGACCAAAGGCAGAATTGGTATTACAGGGCGGTCCGGCTCGATTAGTGATTAAAAGGTTTTGAAGTGTTCTTAAAAGCATCAGGTGTTTATAAGGTACCTGGTGACCTGGTGTTCTGTAAGCTAGTTTATTATTAAATTAATTGGAACCTTATACAGATATAGATACATTACTACAGTATGAGTTTCGTACAAATATTTCCATACTCGGCATCAAGTAGCGCAGAGTGGATGGCATTAGACCGGGTGTATGTGGGTGAGTGTACCAGGATGACCGGCAGACAGAATTGTCTAGGAATCTTAGGGCAAATAATATGTGCTCCTTCCCACACTATGTAACAGTTCACGACAGCACTGTCAATATCGTTATTGTTAAGAAGAATTCTCAAATGAATTAGTTAATCCTATCAAACTAAATATTTTTAAGCGTTTAATATAATACAATTTGCATTTAAAATTCATATTTTTACAATTAATTATAGCATTTCTTTTTTAGGAATTGTTTCTAGGTTGCATGGCATTTATAATACAATTGAATACTCAAGTTTGTGTAGAAAAACAATATAAATTAAATTGGATCAAATCTTATCAATATTATATACAATATAATTATTATATTATATTATGATAATTTTATTATTATTTCACATAATTATATTACTTATATAATCATTATAATAATTAATGTTTTATACGAATAAAATAAAATAGTTATGTATAATACAATAATAAATTTCAATAACGAGTGGAAAATATACGTTAAGGTAACATTAAAAGGTAATTCCGATTTTGAACAACAGGAAACCCGTTGGTACATTAATTGTCATAAAACTTTAAAACGCATTCCTTTTTAAATTTCGTACTATATTAAAAAACAATTATGAGACCGTTGAATGGAATTGTGCCACACCTCAATTTTATTAGTATTAAATGAAAGAAAATAATATATAGTATATTTTTATGGACGTGGGCCGACGAAATAATCAGACTAGCTGGAGACGACTGGATAAGGCAGGCGTCAAACAAAAATTGGTTGGAAAGTTCTGGAGGAGGGCTATACCCGAAGAGAACCCTTAACCAAAGTAGCATCAAATAGGTATTAGTTTTTTATAATTTTATCAAATATATTTGAAATAATGTTAAAATAAGTTAAGGAAATACAGGCTTATTATTATTATTATTATATTATATTATATTTTCATGGAAGATGAAATTACTGAGCAAGTGGGTCACCATATAGTAAGTGATCACCACCATTCATGGATGGTCCAAGAACACTGTAGACGCTCTGCCTACTTTAAGCTCCAACTGTTGTTGCTAGATTCAACTCGCGCCTTATGAAACAGATAAATCGCTTTCAATGTAAATGACTTACTAACATAATTTTTAAGGCTATATAAATACTAGCTACACGAAAAACGTTGTTTTGCCATATAGAAAAATAAAAAAAAAATGGGTGGGCCCTCCCACCTATTTTTTTACATTTATCACTAAGGTTTATAAAAAATAGTTGACGACATATTCTCAGACGTAAATATAAATTTTATATAAAAAAAATAATATGTGGACAGTCAAAAGTTTTACTTAGCTAAGATCTGCGACAAGCAAAACAATAACAGAAAACTAGTAATGTGCTTTTTCTGCTGGATGAAGTGGATTTATTTGGAACTTAAACCAAAAACTTACTGAAAATCGGCTATCAATTCTCTACCCACCAACCACTATACACAACACCAAACACACATTACCACTTTTCCGTCTTGTAAACGACACGTGTTTCGCCCCAACACCGAAAAAGTGTTTTTCGGTTGTCTATCGTAGAGTATACTATACCTGAAGATGCCTCGTGTTGGGGCGAAACACGTGTCGTTTACAAGATGGAAAAGTGATAATGTGTGTTTGATGTTGTGTATAGTGGTTGGTGGGTGGAGAGTTGATGGCCGATTTTCGGTAAGTTTTTGGTTTAAGTTCCAAATAAATCCACTAAACGTAACGTAAAAACACACATTATTAATTTTCTGTTATTGTTTTGCTTGTCGCGGATCTTAGCTAAGTAAAACTTTTGACTGTCCATACATTGCAGAAAATTTTGTCTATTTTTGAGAAATGCGTGAACTTATTATTTGGAGGTTTCAATGTGGTATTATTTCGTGATTAGTTTTTTTATTAGGGTTTACATACAGTAAAAGTATTTTTAATATAGCCATAATTATCTGTATATTTTTTTGGTAGTCAATAATTATAATATACATATATTAGACACAGTGTTACAGAGAACGTAAATGTTTATTAGAAAGTTTTTTATGTAGCAAATATACATCGCAAATTACTTTTAAATGGTGCGTTTTAAGAACCATTTGCAAGGGAAAAATGTTGAATTTTCCTCAACTTTCGAGGAATATTTCATTGTCCGCTCGCTCCGTTCCCATGAATAGTATTTATATGAAAACATTGCCCAATCCGTATAATAAGACTTCACATTAAGACAGTAAAGTAGGAGTCTGATTCACCAGTGTACTAGCTTGCAAGTAACAAACGAGATACTTGCACCGAGTAGCAAAAAAAAACATAGTTTCTTTATAATATTCATTTATTATGACATCACAAGTTCCAATAAAATATGTATGAGAAATAGTTTTATTTGGTGGACTAGTTAGTGCCTGAATTGAAGATGAGCCTGTACCTTAGGTCACCAAGCCTTTCACCCCTTATTATGACAATGATGATGAATATTGAATTGAACAAATTGTTTTCGCGAATGTTGTCTTTCTGAACGACGCGCCACTATAGTGGTTTTTGCGGTCTTCTTTCTGTAAAATGGGTCACAATAATGGCGCATTTTAGTCACACACTCGTTGACCGTCTAAATTAAATAATCATTTTCGTATATTGTTTCATACTTGTTTTGCCTTCACATTTACTGTATAGAGAAACAGCCCCGAGCAAAATTCAATCATGCCTAAAAGGTTAATGTATATCCCATAGAAAATTTCGTATTTACTTCAAAAATACTACTTTTTATATCTAAAGTAAGTATGGTTTTCTACAAGTTCTCAAACTGTGAAAGAAAATCAATTTTTTGTTAGTTCAGTAAAAATTAATCATATGGACGTAAGTCGTATAACTGTATTTAGGCCGAGTATGTTATTTATTATGATCATTTTCGTTTTAGTTTTTTATCTCACTAAGCGAGGATTGTAATGTAGTTACACGAAATCCATTAAAATAATATTAGGAAAATAAGACGCTGTCGTTGTAAGTCGTTCGTTAATTACAACGATCATTAAACAATTAATAAACTATTAGAATTCAAGAATTTTTATTTCGAGAATTCAATGGTAAAAGACGTGTTAGAAACCTAATGATTTATTCGTACGATATTGTACAAATGCAGGTAGTTAAGTGAATCATTGGCCTTTTGATAGTAATCTATAACTGTCAGGAAAATAACAGTCCACTCGTACGCGTAACGCTGCTTGTAAATAAGATTTCATCGTCGGAAAAAGGCACGGAACTAGTTTGTATCTCGATTCTAGGTTTTATGGAGGAAATTCGTATATGGTATGCATTCATTTAACATATGGACAATAGAACAAGTGTGTTTATGCAAAAGGATCTTAAAGCCGAACTTTGACCTTTACAAAGTGCTGCAATACTTGAGATAGATTCCATGACAGCTCTTCAGGACCTGGAAAATTATATATATATATATATATATATATATATATATATATATATATATATATATATATATATATATATATATATATATATATATATATATATATATATATATATATATATATATTCAGTTATCTCATCATATCATATATATATATATATCAGTATATCGATATACATATAAATTTGACGATACGAAAAAAATATTTTTCTGAAATATTTATTAAAAATTTCCTTAATATACAAATAATATACAATTAATCGAAAGAAAGAAATTAAATTCCTTAATATACAATTAATATACAACGCTACAATATTTGAATGTTACTTACTGACAGACATATTTTTACAAACGCGAATTTTAGTTTTCTCGGGTAATTAAAAAGTCATGGTGTATGTAAATATATATATTTTTTTCAGGTCCCTTTCCATAGTTGCCAACAAAGTGGAATAAAAGAAACAGGGGCACAACCCACCATGGCCGACCGACTTTGTGATATATATGACCGACCGGTTGAATGCTAGACATGAAAATCTTTGACGCGACAGACGAGGCCAACAACCGTCTTAGAGCAGCAAAGCAGATGTGACGTTCGAATGTATCACGACACTCTGCAATGAGTACACAATCTGAGGAGGACAATGATTGTGTATTTACTAATAGTGGTAGAGCCACGCTGCAGACGAATACTTTATCAAGAATGGCATAATATTTGTCTGCAGCATGAAAGTGCCGGCTCGCCCGGGGAAGTACCACACTCCCGCAGAAAACCGGCGTGATAGCTTAGCTACCGCGCTTCGTACCGTGAGCGGCCGAGTTCCAAAGGCTCAACACCCTCCCCTCACCTCCCCCTCCCCCCAATCCAATAATGACACTTTCCTTAAAGGTCAGCAACGATTTCGCACTGCCTATGGTGCTGCGGAAGTCTATGGGGGGGCTTTTTATCAGGTGAGACGCCTGCTCGCTTGCCTTCCTATCCCATAAAAATAAATTACATATATTTTTTAATACAATAAGTTGATTATTTTCTCAAATTAATATATGGGATGATCTTGTTTAAGTTATTACCAGAATTGCTTAAGTATTATGACACACAATGTTAAAATTGCCGTAAGTATAAAATCATTGTTTCTCGCACGATTGTGGGCACCATGACAGGTTGAAAAGATAAATTGCCAGCGTGGTTTGGACATAATCCCTTTAACATGTCAGTTTTACAATAGTGACTAATGTATTATAGAATACAAAATCTAAATCATCTTACCATGTACATATGTGCAAGTATCTATTGATCAAAGATTCGATATGACTACGAGAATTGAGATTGCATACAGATATATTTAATTTTTTAGAACAGACCATATAAATCATACACTATATCGGGGGTATCAAACAGGTCCGGTCGATCGTGGCAAGGTGTAAAAAAAACATGTAATTTTTTTCTTAGTGGTTTCTGCAGTCGCGCTGGAGACGAATAGTTTGTCAAGAATGGCATATTATTTGTCTGTAGCATGAATGGGCCGGCTCGCCTCGGGGAAGTATCACACTCCCACAGAAAACCGGCGTCTGAGTGGTAGCTTAGCTATCGCGCTTTGTCTGGTGAGTGCTTGAGTTCCGGAGGCCCATCCCCCCTTCCACACTCCCATAATGACACTTTATCTAAAGGACGGCAACGCTTCTACACTGCCTACGACACTGCGGATGCTTATGGGCGGCGTTGATTGCTTTCCATCAGGTGACACGTCTGCATATTTGCCTTCCTATCCCATAAAAAAAATACGTACCCTTCCAAAATGTATATGATACGTGTTTCGCCTCCACATGTATTTTTTTTTACGTGGGGAAATCCGTTACGGATACCCTGCCGCCCTACGGGGGCAGCGTGTTATGTCGGACTCCGCGTGTGCGCGTCTACCGACTAAAACCCCACGGCGGCCGCCATCGACACCAAGGAAGAGATCATCTCTTAAAGAACTGCTTCAACACGTATAACTCAACTCAACACATAAGTATAGTAGACTCTACGGAAGACAAGCGTTAATTCAAAGGTTGTCTTGTGTGTATGGTGATAGTGGTTGGGAAGTGGCGATTTGTTGACAGCTGTGTCCACTACTTTCAGTAAGAAACACACATTATTATTTTTCTATTTTGTTTGCTTGTCACGTATCTCACCTAAATTAAAATACTGACTGTCGACATTATATTATTTAATAAAAAATTTGATCATAAAAATAACTAATTATATAATTAAAAAAAAATCAAGTTAGCTGTTACGTGGTGATACAACGTCAAGTCTTCGTAACAAATTTGAACACATTTCATTGTTACAATCGGTAATATCTCTGCAATATCCGACACATTTTTTTACAGCTGTCATTGAGCAAAATTCTACAAGTAATACATTTTTCGGCACTAAACACCGGACCGTACAAAAAATAACCTTACTTAATAAATTCGATTGAATATTTGTACATCAGTTGCCCAATAGCGGAAACACTATAAGTACAATTTAATGAATTTGGTTCATATATCGTTTTTAGTTAGTTTATTTTTCATTCACGTTAATATTCATCTATGTATTCTTACAATTGGCTGCACACATACAATCTCTGACAGTTGTCCTGCGTACTATGAATGAACTAAGTTCTCTCAAATATGAATGAACTATGAAATGAAAAGGAGCGTTTTTGGATCCAATGCTCCGCTTCGATCATTGTGTCAATTGTACCACAAATACATGAAAGGAAACAACGTTAGAGATTCTCTACGACAATGTTATACAATTCACGCGCCGTATTAAATATAACATTTAAGTCTGTATAACATTTGATTCTTCTTTCACTTTATGTTAATGTTGTGTCCATCTATAATAAGGAGTACATTTAAGTATGTTTTTAGAATTATTTAGAATAATGTATAATGAATGTAACTCATGTTGATGGTACCATAAATAAAAAACTACCCTTAAGGCATTCCATAACTAAAGAGGCAAAGAGGCACGTAAGAGTGTGTTTTATATGTAAACAGATTAAATGATATCGACAACCAAGTATAATTGAGATGCCTTGAGTTACCTTAAGTTGTAGGCACTTATGACGTCAACAAGGAAATACCCATACGACTGATTTTTGTTGTTGTATTATTGACTTAAACTTTTTGCTTACTCGGAGTGGGGATTACAAAAATTCTGACAACATGAGGAACATATTACTGTAAGTAACTAATAATTTTGCCAAACTCAGAAATCACAACATTTTTCACATACAGGAATCATTGTAGCAAGACACATTCATAGATTTTATTTTTCGATTTATTTATTAAAACATGTGTTAATGTTCTTATATCACTTACATAAACTTTTTGTAAACACTTTGAGTATAAACGAATACATAATTATGTTTTTTTGTAATACCTATGGTGTTGCAAATGTCTATGATCGCCGTTGATTGCTTCTGTCACGCAACACGCTTGTCTGTTTATCCTTTATGCCATAAAAATATATTTAAATAAAATTAGAGAAACGTCTTTCAAATACAAAAGATATGCATAAAAACGAACAACGTTTCTTTAAAAAAATATTTTATTGTGTAGAATAAACAATCTTTTTAGACCAAAATCTATCGATAATCCTTCGACCTTAAGATGGTAAATTTTCTAATAACCGTTTAATTGGAAATTATAACCTATACGCAGACTGGGCATCGTCTAGCGCGGGGGCCGCTTAAAAAAATAATAGCAAAAGAATCAACGAGTATGCCATTCAACTGATGGTGAGGGATCGCTGCCCATTGAAATCTCCAGCACCAGAGACGTCACAAGTGTGTCCGGGTCATCGTGGGCACATACGCTCATCTGTTGAATACTCCAAGTGGTAAACCTTTCAGAGCACCGGTAGATCGTTCGTCACTTGCATCGTTAGTAGCAGAAAATTCCGACTGAATCACACGATGGTGGATTATATTTTGTAACAAATTTATTAGTACAATTTACAATTAAAAAGTTAAATTTTATATAAATTCGTTACCTTTTAACAACACAGTTGAGGTTGGAAATATTTTGAAAAAATATAGCGCGGTTTGGTGGAAGACGATGGAAAAAGCCACTATTTTATATAAATAAACCTCAAATTATATTCGATGTTGAGCAAGCAACACTTTCATTACATATTTCGCGAGCAACAAGTAAGTGGGTAACCCGGACAGTTATCCGGTTTAAAGAAAACAACTATGATGGCGGCTTACGTAACACCGAAGTCTTGTTATAGGTATGTTTTGAGCCAAAACTGTTGAAGTGAATTCAATTAACAAATTAATGATCTTGTAAAAGAATTCTAAGGTAATTTTTAAATAAATGATGATGAAAAGATGAGATCAGGGATATAGCCGACTCAAAATGGTGTCAAATAGTTCACTCCAGAGAGAATATCCTTGGAGGCCTTCACCTGCAGAGGGATTCTTACCAAAAATTAGTTTAACTGTAAAAATTTTTAGTAAGAGAGAAGTAAATGCCTTTTTTATTTATATAATATATATTATATAATATATCCATATAAACAGATTTATATGTTATATCTGTATAAATAAATCTATAGTCACCCATACCGATTATATCCCGATGCAATTTTTAGCGTCCCGTGATCGTGGATCATATAATTTCAAGGTCATTGTATTTTTTTATAGTAGGTGAAACAAAAAGGAAGGCCATATATACCAGAAACACCATTGACGTCACGTATGCGCCACTAGACTTTCGGGAACTTAAGTCTTTCCGTCGATATATAGATAGAATGTTCCACCAATCTTGTTCTTTTACCAATCCTTGTTTTCCCCTTCTATTTTTGAAATAATGTTGTCATGCCGTACATATATAAAAAATATACTTCTCAAAAAGTTTTAACTTTATATAATAATTAAAATTTATCTTGTATATTGACATTCAGCACGTAACGAATTAGTAATTCTCATTCCTATTATGGACATTGAATTTTAATTGCTGTTTCATGCCGTCTTCCAGTTATATAATATTCGTAATACATTCAGTAGTAGGGCGTAATTGGTGTAGGGTACTTTAAAGAAAATGTATGTATGACTTCAGATGGGCGCATATATTTACCCACCACGCTTGTCCGATTCGGATTGGCAGAGTTACCAGATTCGCAATAAATACACGTAGGCCATACATATTTACTTCGATCGAACCCGCGACCATTAACTCCGTAAATACGGCCCCGCCATTGAGCCCATTGGTCGTATTTATCCTGTATTCACTACAGATCAGCAACCCATTTGTGAAGCCTCTGATGTTGTGAATGTCTATGGGCGGTAGTAATCACTTTATAGACGAGAACCAAAGTCACAGACATAGTCTTCCGAATTTGCAAACTGAAGTGGCAATGGGCTGGTCACGTCTGTTGGAAATTAGACGAGTGCTGTTCCACGGAGTGGAAACCGCGTAACCATAGTGTGGGATGTCTCTTGGCACATTTTGTCAAAGGGCATCCCAAATTCAGGCAGGGGTTAAACTAGCGAATTCTCCTTTCTTTGGTGAGGCTATAATATCCAGGAGAGGTATTTTATAGGCAGTTATAATCAGACGTGACATTTTATTTTTAAGACGTGACGTAGATTGATTATAGCCACGTGATACATGTTAAATTATAAATTTGTTTTTAAAGTGGCAATAAAACATTTATAAAGATAACGAATTCGAAGGTTAAGTAAAAACATAAAATGTTAAATAAAAAATTCTGCGAGGTTAGCAGTAAACATCATTCAGAACAATACTTATTTAGATTAATCTGAAAAAAAAAAACATTTGAGTCTTAGATATTTATAATTTAAATATCTAAGACTCAAATGTATTTTTTTTTCAAACTAATCTAAGTAAGTATTGTTTGTATATATTTAACCTACTATTATTATCACAAAAATATATTGTTGCGTAACACATGAAAAAACTTTTCGGTTGTCTTCCGGAGAGTCTACTATACCTGAGGATGCATCGTGTTGGGGCGAAACACGTTTCGTTTACAACATGGAAAAGTGGTAATGTGTGTTTGGTGTTGTGGGTTTGTGTGTGTAACTTTTTGGTTTAAGTTCCAAATAAATCCACTTCATCCAGCAGAAAAACACACATTGTTAATTTTCTGTTATTGTTTTGCTTGTCGCGGATCTTAGCTAAGTAAAACTTTTGACTGTCCACATAGTGATGGATTTCCGCAAAGTAAAGCCTGACTCCATTAAAAACATGAAAAATCATTATTTTTTAAAACGATTAAAAGCCAGTATCCGCCATTAATTTTAAAAATAAAGACAAGACGTCCCTCAATACAGAAAAAGATCTCTCAATATAGATAGATAAAGACTCAATATAGAAAAAGAGACAACGATTTCTAGAAAAGTCTACACATTGCTGGAACATTTTCGATGTTTGGGAAGGACTTTCGGTCGTTTTACCTATACAAAGGGGTGACGGTGCGTCGAAGAGGGAGTTTAATGCTGAATACGGAGGAAGATCTGAAGAAAAAAGTAGAAGATAAGAAGTGGAAGTAAAGTGAAAAGAAGTGAAACTAGTGGCCTATTTCATTTTTCCGATCCCCGAACCCTAATTCGTAACAATATTAAATTTACATCGCTAAGAATGATCTTTGTTAAGACACAAATTATGTGTAATAATAATACATTATCTGTATCGTATGTGTACTTTAGAAGATAATATACTTACTGGATTAACTTCTACTTACGTTACCATACAATTGACATATTTCAATAGTCGTTTCAAAGTTTGCTTATGCAGTTTTAAAATGTTCTATAAAATATTTATTTTCTTATTATTCTAGGTATTATTTAAGCACCAAATAATAAAATTAATGTACTGTAGTATCTTTATTTCTTTTTTAAGTCAATGCTACAAATCATAAAATTAATTAGTGGAATCTTTTCTTAATGTTTTAAGTTATATGCTTCTTTTATTTAATTTTTACATTCGCCTGTTTTGTATCCGTTTTTCGAATAAATACTCAGTATGTTCATAAATATAATAAATACGTATAATAACAAATTCTTTTCATCTTTTTTAAAAATGCTGGACATCTAAAATATTTAGCCCATTATACTGTTTAATACTAGATACTTTTAATTACTTTTATTAGTGTTGATTGAACGTGTAATGAAAGAGACGGGAAAGCAGGATATGGAATGTGCAAGCAGGGTTTAGAAAGGGAATGGGATGTACGGATCAGGTCTTTTCCTTAAGGTGCATAACTGAGAAGTTTCTGGCGAAAAACCAGAAGGTATTCTGCGCCTTCATAGACTTGGAAAAGGCCTACGATAGAGTGATAAGGAATGAACTGTAGTCGGCACTATCCACGTTTGGGGTGGTTAGAAAGATGATTCATGCGCTGAAGTCTCTCTACGAGAAGTCCAGTGCGTGTATCAGAATAAACGGGGCTTACACAGACTGGTTTGATATCTATAAAGGTGTTAGACAGGTATGTGTAGCGTCACCGTGGCTTTTCAACCTTTTCATGGATAGTTGCCTGACAGACCTGAAAGAGAGTCAGTGTGGCTTAAGAATGAATGGAGTACTCATCAAATGCCTCTTATATGCTGACGATCAGGTGTTGCTAGCTTTGTCGGAAAAAGAGTTGCAGGAGATGATGAACATAATGCATGGAGCGTTAGAAAGCAAAGGAATGAAGATGAATGTTAGTAAGACGAAAGTGATGGTTTTTGAAAGGGAGGACACTACGACGCAGTGTGGGGTGCTGATTGCAGGAGAAAAAGTTGAGCAAGTGAATGAGTTTATATATTTGGGGTCACTGTTTACAAGAGATGGAAAATGTGAAGGAGACATTGAAAGACGAGTAAAAGTTGGTAATCAGGTTAACGGAGCCCTGCACTCCTTTACGAAAAATCAGAATGTGTCTAAAACGGCCCGACTGGCGGTTCATCAGGGGGTGCTTGTTCCGACGCTAATATACGGTAGTGAAAGTTGGGTTTGGCAGAAGAAGCATGAAAGCAGACTGAATGCGGTGGAAATGAGAGCATTAAGAAGTATGTGTGGTGTAACCTTGAATGATAGAATAAGAAATGAAGATATAAGAGAGCAATGTGGAGTAAAAGAAGGTGTTGTGACAAAGGTAAAAAAAAGGGATGCTTAGATGGTTTGGACATATAGAGAGGATGGATGAAAGACGACTGGCAAAAGAAATTTACCTTGCGAATGTGGCTGGTAGGGCTGGAAGACCACGAAAATACGTTTTTCGTGGTCTTCCTCTTCCAGCCCTTCCATCCAAATTGCTTGACCAAATTGCTGAACTTTTAAAGAAAGGCCAGGTCAAGAGTACCCTCAACCGGCGGGCTTGCATGAGGAGAATAATGAGTGTGGAGGAAGCAAGGGAAGTATGCCGAGATCGTAGCAGATGTGTGATGTTTCTGCCTACCCCTACGGGAGACGGGCGTGACGATATGTATGTATGTATGTACTTTTATTGTAACTTCGCTTTTTTCATTTATTAGATAATCCAACAGTTTCATTACACAACTTCGTACTTAAAAATAATATAACAAGCAATAAAAACCAAAATAGGATTACACAGTTTGGGCTTAAATATATTACTTTTACAAACTAGAAGACATATCAAATATTAAAAAAAAAATAAGATGAGAATCTAATTTTGTGAGTAGATGTGTATGTGTGTGTGTTTGTGAGTGTGTGCGATTCAATTTACTGCATTTTGACTGTTTTGAGTGTTTTTCTAAAAGTCCTTTTTGACATGCTAAACGCATGCAACGCATTTACACGGCTAATCCAATACTGGAATTATAGAATAAAATTTTGGCCAAATATGAGCAAAAATAATTTTGTACGTAGTACTGTTATAATTCGAGCAAAACCGAAAAACACATGTAAGCCTTGTTGTATCGATGACAATACGGCACTACGGATTCAGCTGGTATGGTTCTGGCGTAACATTTTACTATTCGTATAAAACTCAGCCATATTACGTTAAGTATAAAACTGGATTTGGTTTAACGTGAATAGTTCATTTGGGTCGGCAAATGAACACGCAACTTTCACATTGCGTTGCGCAAAGTTGGTTTATGCAAAACTAGCTGTGAGCGACGACTTTGTTTGTCACACTTGATCACTGAAAAGAAACATTGGAATGACCATGTATATATTCCCCTTGTCGGGACCACTCAATTTAATCTATAATTAAATTTTGGGATGTAAATTTTTTCATCAATCAGGCGATACGCTTGCTCGTTTGCCTTCCTATTTATATGGCTGGAGGCACCCCATATTACGTTTGCCATGACGTGATATCCACGTACTAGCTATTCCAACGGTTGTCGAATTTCCTACATAAGTGACAATTTCTAACCCAAAGGGCTATTTCGGTGACTGTTTCTACGGCCAGTTTCTTCGTTTTGAATCATATTCACTAGAGAAACACCATGCATAATCATTTCTTTAGCTCCCTAAGCTATATTAAGCTTGTGAAACAGACAATTTGTCCACGTTTTAGCACCATAAGAGAGTACAGGCACGACGAAGAACTTTGTCTTCAAGTTGTGAGGTACGGAAGACGAAATATTTTGGAAAAAAATCCTTGGAAAAAAATTAAAAGCTACTTATCAATATAGTATGCTTGAAATATGTAATACTATGTCTCAACTCTTTTGATAGTAAATTAAGTGCGCCCAGTAAGACCTTCAAACTACTGCACTTCCGTAGAACTCCTTATAGGTGGCGACCCTACCGACCGGAATACATTTAATATATATATACACACACACACTTCAAACATTGCGACGGATAGAATTTAAGTTTATTTTTCCAGAACATAAGTAGGCATATCTTATTACGTAATTATGTATTCATTTACGAAAGCAAGATGGAAGTAAATGTTAGTCAGTATTTTTCTAAGCATCAATAGGTCAGTGGGTAAGGATCAGGTTTGCGATCTGAAATCGCCGGGTGGCCTTCCCGTTTCTTGAGCAATGTATATTCAACCCACTACGCCAGTTCAAGACGGATTGGCGGGAAATCTAGACTCTGAAAAAGTACCTGTAAGCTATATTATACATATAAGTTGGATTCGAAGATGTTAATGCTGGTAGCCTATTGGCTTTAACAGCTTTATCGTATTCAGGGCCCGCGGGCTGAAAGCCCGCGGGCAAGTAAAATATAATTGGGAATCTGCGCAAATCGCAGACTCCATCGGCCTGACGCCGTGTCGGAGGTACACATATGTGTGTGTGCTGATTTTAAACTCGTCATGATTCTACGTTAAACATGTAGGGGAGGATTGAACTTTAGTAACTATAGTCCCTATTAGTCCCATAGACCCTAAGGTCTAGGGGGTGAGAACCGACCGGGTACGTGAGAGAATCTCGTGTAAGCGGCCGGTGTAGAAGTGTTCCCTACTCTACGTGCTCGGCTAGAGCCGGGGTGCGTGTGAGTGTTGGTGTCGTGAGTGGATCCGAACGACGCTGTTTCGTCATCCGGATCGTGTAACACGTTACGCGGGCGTCGTCTTTTCGGGCGCGCGTTTAAATCGGGTGAATAATTTACCGATTGTACCACCAGTGGATTCGGATGGGATTCGGATCTCTCAAAATGTTTCTTAGAGAGTGTTTTAAAGTGTTGTTTGACGCTCGGCAAGTTAAGGTCGCAGTGGAGGTCGATATTGCGCTGGAACCACTGAGCACCGGTGGCTCGACGAATGAAGCGATTTTGTATCACTTGAAGTTTATTTATTTTTCTTTTATGCACGTGCGCGAAGGCGACACTTGCGTAGGAAATGATTGGCCGGACGCATGTTTTGTAAAGAAGCAGCTTGTGTCTGAGGGACAGTTTGCTGCGGGCGTTAATTAAAGGGTGAAGACGACCTAAGACGAAGGCCGCTTTGGATCGAGCGTTTTGAATGTGTTTAGTAAAATATATACATATAAGGTGTCCCAGAACTCAACGTCAAGCCGAAACGGGGTGACAGGATTGATTGTAACTATCATGAGAAAAATTAGAAAAAAAAAATCTATCCCATGCAGTTTCAAAATTATGGGCATTTAAGGAAAACCTAGCAATTTGGTCAAACTGTAATCATTTTTCGGTTATTGTGGTTATTTTTTATAATTTTTATCCATTTAAACTCTGGAACCGTACCCCTAAATAACATTTCTAGAATCACAGTAACAAGTAATGGCACAATTGCCCCAAGTTTCCTAGAATTAAGACTATTAGTTGAACTATGAATTTAAAATTTGTTGACATTTAAAGGCCCTCTTTTTTTAAAAAAAAGTACTAGAGTGCCTTGGCAAGTGCTATTAAAAGTTGATGCATTTAATCAGGATTCTAAAATGGTACAATAATTGTTAGTTTCATACTAAAAAAAAAACGAGTAAAAAAAACCTCAAGTAACCCGATTTTTGCTAACCCATTTTACTCAGTTAAAATGTTTTTTATTTGCACAAGCTCATGGTAGGTTCTTAATTTTAAGACCTTCAGATAGATTTTTTTCTGATTTTTCTCTCATACAATCAATCCTGTCACCTGTTTGGGCTTGACGTTGAGTTGTGGGACACCTGTATATTAATCCCGACGAGGGAATCGAACCCGTGACTATGACTGCGAAAGCAGCAACTTCTTTACAGAGACAATTAGGTCTTCTATCTATATATATTCTAATAAAAATAATAACCCCAAAAATTATTATACTTACGATGTTCTTTTAGGTGATTCAGAGATTTACGGATGTATTTTTTATTAACTTTTGGGTTACCTGATAAATATATTTTCGTATTAATGCACATGTGATAAAAGTTTTTAACCACATGGATTTTAATGAGAGTAAATTTACAGTTACACTATCGCTCAAAAGCATTTAGCCACCCAGTAAAATACATTTTATAAAAGTTTGAATGAAGAGTGAAACTATTTTATAATCATTTGCATTATGTATATTTATTATATCTAAAATATTAACAATATTTTAGATTTTATAAGTATACATAATCGCCGTTTTACAGTAACATTTAGTTTTGAGTTCCCCGTAAATCCACTTCGTCTAGTAGAAAACACATATTATTATTTTTCTATTTTTGTTTGCTTGTCGCGGATCGTAGCTAAATAAAGTTCTGACTGTCCACATAGTAATGGATTTCCGCAAAGTAACGCCTGATTCCATTAATCATCTTAGCTAACAACCGTTCAGTGTCTTCTGTAGAGCCTACTATATCTCATGATGCCTCGTGTTGAGGCGAAGCACGTGTCGTGTGCAAGGTGGAAAAGTGGTAGTGTGTGTTCGGTGTTGCTGGTAGTGGTTTGGAGGTGGAGAGTTGCTGACGGCCATTTTACAGTAAGATTTAGTATATGCACATTCCGTAGAGTCTACTATACCTGAAGATGCCTCGTGTTGGGGCGAAACACGTGTCGTGTACAAGATGGAAAAGTGATAGTGTGTGTTTGGCGTTGTGTATAGTGGTTGGTGGGTGGAGAGTTGATGGCCGATTTTCGGTAAGTTTTTGGTTTAAGTTCCAAATAAATCCACTAAACCCAACGGAAAAACACACATTATTAATTTTCTGTTATTGTTTTGCTTGTAGCGGATCTTAGGTAAGTAAAACTTTAGACTGTCCATATACTTTTATATTAATACAATCTGGTTATACAATACCAGAACATTTTTTCACAGCTCACCTTGGGCACGGGGCCTCTCTCTATTTCTAGAGGAACGAACCTACCTCGTTCATTCAAAGCAAATTAGCGGGGCAACCAAACTCGAAATAAATGACAGTCCACACATAATATACACTATTATCCCGATACGGAAATTGAACCTGCGACGATTGATTCCTATAGCAGTAGCTTCATCACTAGGATGATTAGGTCGTCAAAAAAAAAAACATTATTTTTGATTATTCTTATAGCAATACTCTTTTCTTTCTATCTTGTACTTTAAAGAGCGTACTTGCTGCTCGATAATTATTAATATCTTGCAACCTTTGCCGTCATTAAAATATTACAACTTTTAAAGAATCAAAAAAATTTAAAAAACTACCCGGACTATTCAAAGTCTTCTTTTTTCTAATTCAAATGATGTAAAACCAAAATACTTACACGAAATACTTATACTTCGCTGGATGGCAACTATGGTTGCCAAAATTTTGGCCCAGCATTGATTTCTGGTTATCGCGGTTGCCCACAATTCATGTCTCGGATTTTGTGCGATTTCTATAATTCTCTTAAAATAATTATAATTCTCTTAAAAATAAGCAGATGGACAATATTCATTTACTCGTTGATATATAATGACGCTTAAGAGTCGTCGATCATTTTATGTGGTATGTAGACTTTAACGTCTCCGAGACGTCCAGATTTGTCTGAACGGAAGTCGGGCAGTATATTTACAATAAAAAACTCCTTCATATTTTTTCTTTTTATTTATATATGGTGTTCTTTGTGTAGTTCCTTTTATTTTTGGAGTAATATTTATATATAATTTCACTATTATTTTAGGTTACAGGGAATTTTTTTTCATAGTCCATATGTCCCACAAGCCTCCCCATTTCTGAAGGAACGGACATTAATCCACCACGCTTATCCAATGTAAAAATAGTTCAGTGCAAAATTTAGTATAGGCTCTATTGGTCATTTTTACTTCTTCCGCTCGCTATTATAGTTGTATTGAGTCTAATGGCATTTATTTCAATATAGTGCAATAAAAGCGTGAAAGTGAAATGAAATGAAATTAAAGCAAAATTTGTAATATTTTAGATCAGCTTCACAAGTCTAATGCAAGATTCGGTAAAACAAAAAAGTTGACAATACATTTTTTACGATACCTGTTAATGATTCAACTTGACATTAGCATGATAAATTATTCACAATGGCACATTAACGGATAAAAAACAAAGATAAACATTCTTTGTTTATCTTTGTTTTTTATCCGTAATATCCGAAAATACGACTCTGAGGACAACGTTAAAATGACTGTCATTTATATCCACAAAGTTGACAAGTGCCGTTAAGCTCAACCACCCCTCACATTAGTGGTTCGTCGAACTTTAACCACAAATAAACAACAATACATGAAAAATTGGAAACAATACAACGTTAATGAACTTTAGTTAAACAATGTAAAACAAAAAAATATCGTGAATATGTTGATTACAATATGATTCACAGCAAAATCATATATATTGAGGTTCGGTATTCCACTGATTGATATTAGAAAATATTTTTTAGAAGGCAAACGAGCACACGTGTCGCCTGATGGAAAGCAATCAACGCCTTCCATAGACATCCGTAGCGCCATAGGCAGTCGGGAAGCGTTACCGAACTTTAAGGAAAGTGTCATTATGGGAGTGAGAGGGCAGGGGAAAAGAGGGGGAGGGGGTATTGTTTGCATGGGGCGGCCACGCTTCCTTTTGCCTTGGAGGATCCAATCTAGGGCTTACTTAGGGATATGATTGGGCTCCCGGCGGAGAGTGTGGTCGATCCAGCTCCACTATAGATATACATATACTTAACAAATGACTCTGATTTGTTTTGATACGGAATATAATGAAGCATATCGGATTAATTTGATGAAATGTACCTAATATACGTTCCTACAGTCGCCGCCTGGCCCCCAACGTAAGGCCTGTGAAGGACCCAAGGTAGGAACAGCTTAAGCCATATCTAGTCGACGCGAAGTAAATTGGATTTCCCAAAAGCCGATGGGAACAGCGGTACCATAGACCGGGGGCGGTCGCCTTCCGAGTTTTTAGGGTGTAGTGGGGTTCCGGTCCCCGAGACTCGGGGTGTGGGACTCCACAAAATTATCAGTCTTTACGTCTTTTACATACGATTCACATTGCAATAACCGAGGAAAGTTCGCCTCTCAAATCTACTTACTATACCTAATGCAGGCGGATAAAATAAGAAATACCAAGAATAGTTTACAGACCTTTTAGTATTTTTTACATGTTTCAGGGTATATTGACCTGCTCATAAATTAGTAAGCTAACTTATAAAACTAGTTTTAACGATAAACAAACTATTTCTTATAGTTGAATATGTAATTTATTCAAATTGAATTATAAAAGAAAGCAGTTCAATCTACTTTGAATTTGTTCCGTGGATAATGAACCGTTTGGTAACTTTCTATTTATATTTGACGCCATTTTAGTCTGCTCGTAAAAATAATTTGTAATATTATCAAAACCTTGGTTCTCGTTATAGAATTGGGCGCGGAATAGGTGTAAGAGCGTAAGAAATGGACTACACATAGATGTAGTCGTACTAGCGACTACGCGAGTAAATATCAGTTTATAGTATACGCGCCGCAAAGTCAATCAAAGAATAAAAATCAGTGTATAAAGACCTACTAGCCGCCCGCCAACATCAATTGCCCTTAACTATCCCAGAAATTTCCCGTCTTAGAAGAAGTAAAATGTTTGTACCAAGTCATCAAAGTTTTATCGCATTCGGATGAAAGAATCGCTAACGAATACAAAAACATTACTTTTTAACCCATTGCCCTGGGTGCCAAAGTTTTAGACCTCGTACTCTTGTTTGTTTATTGTCTGTTTGTTTCCAATCTTGATTCGATTCGAAGATACTAATGCTGGAAGCCCATTGGCTTTAATACCTTTATCGAATACTGGGCCTGCGGGCTCGGAGGCAAGTAAGATGTATATGGGAATCTGCACAAATCGCAGATTCCATCGGCTCGATGCCGTGTCGGCGATATATGTGTGTGTGTGTGTTGATTCTAATTTCGTCATGACGCTACGTTAAACGTCCTGTCACTGGTGACTCTCTTGGCATACTACGTGATATTATAATTTGCACACATATTGAATTCCCTTCACAATATAACATTATGGTCATTTCAACTTGGCAGTGAGGATCTGTCCTCCTGCTCTGATTGTGGAAAATTGAAATTCTTTTACTAGTAACCCTTACAAAGTTGGGCTCATTTGATAGGTTTGAAGAGTTTACAATGAATGGTAGGCATAAATAGACCGCGTTACATAAACGCTGGTCGGTTCTCACCCTCTAGACCTTAAGGCCTAGGGGACCAATAGGAACAATAGTTACTTCAGTCCAATCCTCCTCTACACGTTTAAAGTAGGCTCATGATGAAATTAAAACCGGCACACACACACACACACACTCAGCCGTGTCGGAGGTACACACACACAAACACACACATGTGTACCTCCGACACGGCGTCGAGCCGATGGAATCTGCGATGTGTGCAGATTCCCAAATATATTTTACTTACCCGCGGGCTCCGAACCCAGTATCCGAGCCCAGTATTCTGTTAAAGCCAATAGGCTACCAGCATTAACATCTTCCAATCAAATCCTACTTCCTACTTACAATCCTATTCCTACTAATATTATAAATGCGAAAGTTTGTGAGTATGGATCTATATTTGTTACTCTTTCACAAAAAAACTACTGGACGGATTTGGATGAAACTTTACAATAATATAGGTTATACATCGGAATTACATATAGACTATATGTAATTCCGATATATTTATTTAAAATGATCTGTCACGAAACTTAATGTGGCAGACCAAATTCCACGCGAGCGAAGCCGCGGGCAAAAGCTAGTAATGCATAAACGTCATAATCGCTATGCCGTTTCAAATTCGCTTCCACCGAGGGACGTCAACCATAAAGTTGTTGTATGAAGCAAAAGCAACGGGATTGATTAGTGATGCGTTCTATCGAACGTCCTTGCCCCACATCACCTTAAGCAAAACGAACGGCCGGCTATACTGGTCAATGACAGTGATCGTCACACTTCGTTACTTGTGTGAGTTCAAGCTATCGTAATCAGTTTTTTGTTACCGCAAGGTAAGGTAAGGGTACACATAGGGCTTACAATACCGAACTAAAATCTGAACACCGGTATTTGATATTTAAAATTAGAAATATCGGGATACCGGTATTATTGATAAAAAATTTACTAGTTATATTTTTACTTATCTCAATTGTTATATTGACTTGTTAACAAATTATATATTATTGTTATATATTGTTCTGAAATTAGTAGATATTATTTATTTTATTACATAAAGAGTAGGAGTAGATAGATACAAAAAAACGTGCAAGTAAAAAAGTACATATTAAATTTTATGTTACATTTTACATATAATAGGCTCGTATGGCATTATATAATTAAAGAAACAAAAAATATAATTAAATTGAAAGTGTTTATGAAATAATATTAATAACTTGCGTTTTGTTATTAAAGTTTATTAAAGTATGCTCTTAAAAAACAAATAATCAATCGTAAAAAAAAAAATTCTTGTAATTAATTAATATTATTTTAATTAGATTTATATTGTGCATAAATTCATTGTTTATCGACTAATGTAATACCAAAATACCGATATTTTTACATAAATAGCGATTTTTAATAACGGACAAAAATCGTCCGGGATTCCGGTATTCGGGATCCCGGAATCCGGGTATTGTAAGCCCTAGGTACACAGGTAAACAAATTTAGCCTTTCTTCTTAGCCTTTTTCTTTCTTTATATTGGTTCAGGAAACAGGCTATAGTATGTATAAGAAAATCTCTTAATCGAAATCTTGTGTTTATACCACATAAGAGTTTTGGACTTAAACGGTGGTTACCCTTTTTTATTGGATAGGAAGGCAATCGAAATCAATCAATGCCACCCATAAAAATCCGCAATGCCATAGATATTGAAGAAGTGTTGCAAAGGCCGACTTTGAAAAATGTGTAGGCTTTCAATACCGCTATTATGTAGCTTTGTTAACTAATTATTCGACGAATCCTTGGCTTCTAGTAAATCTATTCTCCTACTATTGTATCGAAATAGTTTTTTTTGTTAGAAAAAGCGAGAATTTGGATTAATGAATGCAATAGTACGATTTATTCCCTGCATGTCAAATGCGGGGAATAAATCGTACTGTTGCATTATTGCATTGCTTTGAGTTTTTTTCGGATGTTTCACACTTGTATGTTGTCGTAGTCGAAATAAAAAACATCAACACTTTAAAAATAGAAAAAAAGAGTAAATTAATTTAAATATTTAATCTCAGCTATTTTTTAGGATTTGCAGTCCATTGATCACGAACAAATAATAACGTATAATTCTCCAAGGCACTAACATGTTCACATTTCCTATAATTTATTTGTAAAAATTAGGAAGCATGGATCCTTGCATAGCGGATTGTTGTTATGTTAATCCCACGCACACGGCCGGTGATTACGGTTCGGTGTTGTCGGTGTGTGCCAATATCACGAATTGCGGTAATCGTTCCTTCGTTCAAGGTTAGCTTTCTGTTTCGAATATTCAATCTTGCGTTAAATTTTGTCTTCTACTGTTCTCTTCTCTTTGGCCTGTACGTCTATTACAGATGATAAAACTCACTTTTTTCTCGCACACATTATTCGTACAATATACGTTATTAAAAGCCCTAGATTTATGTCACACCAATAAAGCCACAATAAAAAAAAACGTTCTAACAGAAAGTCCTATCAGAAAATAAGTATTATTGTAGTATGTCACTTTGCCTCTCACAAATGCACACCTACACACACACACACACACACACACACACACACATATATATATATATATATATATATATATATATATATATATATATATATACATATATATATATGTATAAACAAATATTATATAGATCAACGCCGTGACCAAAAAGTGGTAGAGCCACGCTGCAGACGAATATTTTGTCAAGAATGGCATATTATTTGTCTGTAGCATGAATGGGCCGGCTCGCCCGGGGAAGTACCACACTCCCGCAGAAAACCGGCGTCTGAGTGGTAGCTTAGCTACCGCGCTTCGTACGGTGAGTGGCTGAGTTCCGAAGACCCAACACCCTTCCCCTCCCATTCACACTCCCATAATGACACTTTCCTTAAGGTCGTCAACGCTTCGGCGCTGCAGACGTCTATGGGCGGCGTTGATTGGTTTCCGTAAGTTTGCTCGTTTGCCTGCATAGCCCATAAAAACATTGTTGCAGTTTCTTTTTCATTACATAGTTATATACTGGCGTGGTTGGAAAAAATAATATTTATATCATAATATATAAATACATACGGTAAATAAAGATAGTGATCTATTATTCATACGCAGCAAATACTAGCACGACTATTTTTGTTTAAAAAAAAACGGTTTAATATTCCCATCTTGTATAATGACTTACAATGATCGTTGCAAACGTATTTTTGTGTTTCAGTTTGTTAATATACATGTAACTCGTCAAGCGAAAATAGACTCAATGTACCATATTTAAAAGTTATTATCTGTCGTCGAGAGTTGGCAGTTGGGACACTACTGAGCATATTTTGCTTTTAGTGACGTAGAGATAACGTTACGCATAAAAAACTAATCTTACTGGTATGTTAAATTTTCATTTTACTTACATATATTTAAGGTTTTACATATTTATGAATATTTTATATCAAGGTCATATACTCTATGAAGTAGCTACATATAACTGAAGTTAAACAATTCGACATTATTTATATTTTTTTTAAAAAGACGACTGATGAAAGACATTCACGTTGTGGATGTGGATGGAAGGATTGGTAGGGGCCTCTGCCCCTCTGCTCTCAAAAAGAACAAATATTGACCAAATTGCCGAAATTCTTAAGAAAGGTCAGGTCAAAGATACCCTTAACCGGCAAGCTTGTTTGAAGAGAGTGATGAGTGTTGATGAAGTAAAGAAAGTATGTTGAGATCGTAGCAAATGGAGATCGGTGGTCTGTACCCCCACGGGAAACAGGCGTGATGATGATATGTATGTATTGGCGAACGTAGTGTGGGAAGTCACCCAGCTAGATCGAGCGACGATCTGCGCAGGACTGGCAGAGACTAGATGCGTGTAGTCGAAGGTCTGGCTAAGTGAGGCTCTTAGGGTAAAGCCAAGCGAAGTGAAAATAACCAGCAGTGGACTGCCGTGTTTCGACACGTCATGATATCAATATAGCATTAACAATGCATTAGTGTAATACTATATAATATACACAATGATCATTGCTGTTGGAAACAAAATTGGAACTAATAGAAGGTTGTTTTATATAATATTTTCTACACGCACCACTACCCTGTGTAACCAGCCATCTTCAGTGGTATTTCCGAATTGATACGACATTGGAACCTTCAAGAAACAAGCCTACACTTTCCTTAAAGGTCGGCAATGCCTATGGCATTGCGTATATTTATGGGCGGCGTTGAATACTTTCCATCGGTTAACATGGCTGCTGGTTTGCCGTCTAAATTAGCCGCAGGAAGGAAAAAACAGAGTGACCCAATTCCATGCCGGGACCCAAACTAGCATAAATCTACTTTTTTATAGAAGTAACATTACATTTGATTAACAGTCAATTCGACATTTCTAATCAAACGTACAAAACATGCAACGCTAATTGTTATTATAAACGCAATACACTGCCATTGCATTGCCACTGTCATACAATTATTTATCTTGGTGTAGGAATCGAACCCAAGATCCTTGATTTAGACGAGATTGTCTGCCACACTTGGCCACTACGCCATTTGGGTCACAGATCTCGAATACAATGCGTCAATTCGCATTCACCATAGAAACGGCGACAGAAGCGACGGCTGGTGTCGTTCATCGCATAGCAACGCGCACTCAATGACGAAGGCATTTAATACAATACGTTCTGTTTAATATAACGATAGGGTTCCGTACGTTATAATGTGATTTCATGTTTATTATATAATTTAGAGTCATATTATATGGGAACGCATTGAAAAGTAAATTTCTTGTGAAAGAACTATTTGGTAGATAGTAGAACAGGCTTATTTCCACTACTTTACGTCAACATGCACCAATTTTGCGTGTTAGCTGAATGGGTAGATTCTACTCCATCCACCCCAGCTCTACAAAGAACTGTAGTAGCCTTAGGACGAACTTACGGGGAGTTCTGTACGGTGCGAGCATGTTCAGAGCTTCAGGGCTGATCTCCATTACCTGGACTTTAATTTAGGGGGGCGACAGCTTGCTTGGTCATTTGCTGCCACTTTATAAGTTCGTATATTTGGCGATTATCTTGAATGGGATACGAAGGGATCAGTGATTAATTACTGTTTTTACTAATTGTACTCTTGCGTTGAGTTTTTTTAAAGCATAGAAAGGCAAATGACCAAGCGTGTCACCCGATGGAAAGCAATCAATGCCGTCCATAGACATTTGCAACTTTGAAAGGAGCCGATGTGATTTTCCCCACGATGTTTTGTCACTTTTCTCTATTAGCCGTTATTCTGGTACACTTATGCACGAAACCGTAACGCCCACAACAAATTTGATTTGGTTGGTTCAGAGTATGGTCCTGCGACGTTTAAAACTATCTACTCTGTTGTGAATAACAAGGCGAAAGTGGTAGCTTCGCCAATAAGTCAAATAAGTCATCTTTTGAAAAAAATAGTAAAATTTTATTAATAAAGAAGATGTGATGTCAGGCTGAACCCTAAAATAAGTAGACCAATAACGCTGTAGAGTTTGAATTTAGAACGGGCATTACTCGAGCGAAACGCGGCGTTGCCGCATCTATAGTTAGATTGTTGTGTGCCTTTTGATTTAATTTAAAGTTCCATAATTGTTTAGTCTCCAGCAAAGACAACGGAATTTTTTATTACTGCAGACGTCACTTGGTGAGAAGAGAGAGAGAGAGAGAGAGAGGGAGAGAGAGTGCAGAATAGAAAAGAATAGAATTCGCTTTATTTCATTTTCACAGAACAACGCTACTACAATTATACTATTTTCTCACTAGCAAAAACAACGGAATTGTTTTATTGTTGTATCACTGGGTCAAACAAGAGAAAGAGAGAGAGAGAGAGAGAGAGAGTACAGAATTCGTTTTATTTAAATTTAACGGTACATCGCTAATACAATTATACTATGTATACAAAAATAAATAAAAAAATACAATGCTAAACAGAGATCAAGATAGTTTGTGTAGGTAATGCTCAATTATTGGCATATTAGTAGTACGTTTGAGAGTTGAATTTATAGAGACAAATTGCAGATTAATTTAAATATTTTTTTATTCCTAAGCATTGTATTTTGGAACAAGCACTCCCCGAGAAACCGCCGGTCGGCCCGACAAGTCAGATTATGTCTAAAATGGCCAACGGTCGTTTTAGACATAATCTGACTTTTTATAAAGGAGTGCAGGGCTCCATTACAAATTTTCAATCTCGTCCATCTCTTGAATCTTAATAAATTAAATAATCTTAATTAATTAAGTGGATCTTAATAAATTATAGAAAAAAGTTCAAATAATTAACAATAAGGCACACCTTATGACCGATCATTTTAACGACAAATGTTTCAAAACTGTTAACGATTAGATGCCGAATAAAATCGTGATTTATGACACGTCCATGCAAAATTGCCACTAAAACTGTTTGGAAATCGTGGGAGTAATTTGTGCGAATTCAGTTGCCTAATCCATTGTCAGTTGCTTTGTTGTCTTATCTTTTCCCACATTACACTGCGCTGGTGCGTTAGATGCTTAAAATTAACATAAATACAGCATGTTTCACAAAATAATTAAATAAAAAACATATTTATATAAATATTATACTTAAAAAATACATTTTATTGACGATGATGACGACCGATTCGCTAAGTGTCGCGGACCCCCGCCCACGAAGTCTTTTTCAATGGTCGTGGGTTTGATCCTCGCATGGGAATAAATATATGTATGTATGACCTACAGATAATTATTCCGAGTCTGGTAACCCCGCTAATCCGCATTGGACAAGCGTGGGAGGCTTACGTCCGTTCCTCCAGAAATGGAGAGGCGCAAACGCAGTAACGCATCAGTACGCAAACGTAGGAAAACTAAAAAATATTTCTGAAGGTCGAATTGTAATGCCCCTTCCTCACCATATCTGTTTCCTCTTATATCCACTCATTAATTTAAGTAACGATAAGATCTTCATCACATCTTTATTAAAACCCCACATCACAGCTTATCTTATCTCTCTTTCACTCCTGGGTTTGCTGGAAGAAAACTCAATTTTGAGTTAAGCTCGCCCTTGTAGATCTTCTTTCCTTTTAAATCTTGTATGTCGTGTTTTGTGTACAATAAAGTATTAAAAAAAGAACCTCCAGCAGTCAATAGCTTTTTATTGTTATATTTGTGATTGTTTTATGAAAATTTTAAAGTTTGATTGATTGATGATTGATTGATTGATTGATTACCACCTACGGTGTTTCCAAATACATGCGACATAGGGGCATTCGAGAGCCGAGTGCCACAAAAGGCCGACAACACATCGGCATTGATCATTTACCACCAGATGACCCGTGTGCTTGTTTGCCTGTTGTGCTATAAAATAGTAAATGAATGAATAGTACGAAGGCAGCGGAGATCAACCAATAATCGAAGGTTTCATACGTTTCTCCCGAACGCTTATAGTAAATATTTACGTTAATTTATGTAGACAGTCAAAAGTTTTACTTAGCTAAGATCCGCGACAATCAAAACAATAACAGAAAATTAATAATGTGATTTTCTGCTGGATGAAGTGGATTTATTTGGACTTAAACCAATCTTATGGAAGACAACCGAGAAGAAGAAAGAGTCTACTATACCTGAAGATGCCTCGTGTTGGGGCGAAACACGTGTCGTTTACAAGATGGAAAAGTGGTAATGTGTGTTTGGTGTTGTGTGTAGTGGTTGGTGGGTGGACAATTGATGGCCGATTTTCGGTAAGTTTTTGGTTTGAGTTCCAAATAAATCTACTTCATCCAGCGGAAAAACACATTATTAATTTTCTGTTATTGTTTTGCTTGTCGCGGATCTTAGCTAAATAAAACTTTTGACTGTCCACTTAGTGATGGATTTCCGCAAAGTAACGCCTGACTGAATAACGTTAATTTATTTATATACGCAGTTCAATTTTCAAAACACATCAGCCTGTGTTACAGTATTATCTATGGCCTTCCTAAACAACGAAAGTGAATCACAGTGCAAAGTAGCGCCTTTGTTTTGCAGTAACTATTCTTATTTAAGATTTATTTCAAAAAATATATCTGATGGTGATTATGCTTGCTATAATTGTTCTTATTTTTGTGTTGTTACACTTGTTGTGTTGTTACTTTAAACTTATAGTTAATTTGTGTGGCACAAATTGTTTTTTTATGGGATACGAATGCAAACGAGCAGGCGGGTCACCTGATCGAAAGCAATCAATCATCGACATTCAGATGCCATAGGCAGTCAAGAAGCGTTGTCGTGCCATAGGCAGTGAAGAAGGAAAGTGTCATTATGGGAGGGGACGAGGACGAGGGAGGGGAGGAGAGGGGGTGGGAATTAGACCTCCGGAACTTAACCGCTCACCGAACGAAGCGCGGTGGCTAAGCTACCATTCAGACGCCGGTTTTTTGCGGGAGTGTGGTACTTCCCCGGGCGAGCCGGCCCCTTCATGCTACAGACAATTATTATGCCATTCTCGACAAAGTATTCATCAGCAGCGTGGTTTATTTTAATCGAATCGAAAACATAATCGACGGAAAAAAGCGAAAACGCTGTAAATGACACAGATATCAAAAAAAAAAAAATATTGCATAATCGGATCGGAAAGAAAAAATGCGTCTCCAAACTCTACAACCAATAGAAAATTTTCTGCAGCGTTCAAACTGACTGTTTTTGAGTGATCAGATACATTTTTCAGAAACTTTAAATTTTTTTCTGAAAAACTTGTTCAGAAGTCTTAAAAGTTTTTTTTGGCTCTGTTGGTAATTTTTCATTTTGCGGTTTACTACGTTTTCGCTTTTTTTCGTCGACATGTATTAGTCTCATTGCCAAGTAACGTTCATCAAAGGCTTCAAAGCCATACATACACGCGGCACCCATTGTATTTAAATGCATTTCAATAATAGCCACATCATACTTTGGCAAGAAAAAATATTATCGTCAACAATCGTGACTTTTTGCTGCGTATTATATACCTTTGTTCGGGTAAACATGAGGCGATTAGTAAGGGTCGACGCATTACTAACTAACTTCATGAGTAAGCCTGAATCAGTTAAACTCACTTGTTACAAATGATTCGTTACATTGTCATTAAAACCAGTATTAGCTTGGATACCAGGAACGGAGGTTAACCTACAATGCGGATTGGCGGGGTTACCAGACTCGAAATAAATATTCGTAATCCATACATATATTTATTCCGATGCGGAGATTGAACCTGTTACCATTGTCTGAGCCAATTGATATCGTTTAGTTTAAAAAATGTGACAATATGGACAAAAGGGTCCATGGAAATGTGAGATTCGCAGTTCATCACATAAATCGATTTTCAAAAAAATATTTATTTGTAAGTTATTTTAGATATTTATTGATTTAATTTACATTTAGTGATATAATAAATTACTTTAAAATAACAATACTTGTGTTCTGTAATCATAAGAAAAAAATGGGGTTCTATTTTTCGTGATGTGCTTTTAATGAGTTGCTGAAAGTGTGGTGCAGTGTGACGAGGAGTGGAAAAAGACAAAATCTAGCTTGACATGTTTTATTGACAGCCTCTAGGATAATGTATGCTATATTTTTTCATATCAAATATGTAAGTTAAACAATCGAGAGGGTTACCTAATAATACGAAATAATTTAAACAAGGATACACAAAATATGTTGCCCGTCATTTACAAAGGTGTAGAAGTAATGACACAGAGACTCGGCAGAAACTAAAATTGTGCATAAAATTTTTACATTTTTAGTTTTGTGGTCTTACTTTAGTCTTTAGTTGTGTATATCTATGTGCCTCGAAGATCTTCATTTGAATTATTCACTTACTGATTTCGATGAGAGAGTGCGATCTTTGTTTATGTAATGCATTTAAGTAGATATGTATAATATTTTGCGCAGTTGACACATCTAAGATCCCCCAAAAGAAGTATTCGTAACAAGATCGATTATAATAGGATGACTCTATCACTTTAGTTGGGATAAATAAAAAACGCTAGCAGAAATAAAAGTCAAGTACCAATACCACTAAACTATGCTGAACTAAGCTGGTTGAGAATGCCACAACGGAGAAAATCGCTGAGGAGGTCAAGACCCATAAAGGGTTGTAGCACCGCAGGAAGTAAGTAAACTTAGCATTGAACTAAGTGCCGATTCAAACGATTTTGAATTTGTAGAACGCATTGAGCAAATCAATGAAATAAGGAAATACTCTTGATTCAAGAATTTCGAGGAGGAGTATTATCATAAGGATATGAACCGCTGAACTTCGAACATTAATGTCGGGTCAAATTACTTGACTATCAGTATAAAGGTCACGTAATTTTTATAACCTACTTGATAAATTAAGTAATCACCTCGAAGACTGATTTCCTTACTTAAATAATTGTTAATTTTTTAACTTGGTAGTAACATTTTAAATTCAAGGACAACAAATGAGTATATTACAGACCGAATAATCATCAGACTATACAAAACATATGTACATATATGCAAATTAATATTGGTAAGAAAAAGTGCGATTGCTAAGCCTTATTGTTTTATAAATATTACAAAGGCGTTTACAAATCTAAAGTACATGTAATATATATATGGTTGTATTAGGTTGTCCGGAAAGTTCGTGCCGATTTTCGGTAGGTTGCGAGAGACCTGACTGAATATATAACAATTATTGAAAACAAATGGCATATGTACATATTCTAAAAGACATAGCTTCAGTCATATTTGACAAAAGTTTGGTTACGATTCGTTATCAGTTTCGTACGCCTTAGAATATGGTGGAAAATAAAGTGCTTTATAGACATTTAATGTTTTTCTTTTTCTGAAAGGGCAATTGCCACGCAAGCGACACTAAGATTTGTACTCTTTATGGCGAGAATGATGTAGCCAAATGAACTGTGACAAAAAGTGGTTTGCTCGGTTTAAAGCTGGAAATTTCGAACTAGAAGATCAAAAACGCCCAGGTAGGCCGTCCACCACAGACGAAGATATGATTATAACAGAAATCGAGAACAACCCACGCTCGTTTTTTATATTTTATTACATTAAATATATTACATTAAATATTAATAATATTTAAATGAGCTGCGTTTTAATTGTCCTAAAATATCGGCACGAACTTTCCGGACATCTATTAGTATATGTGTTTTTCTTGAAATGATTAAGCTGTTAATGACAATCATGCGCACAATCTTATAATTATGTCAAATGCATCATCATTATCATTCATCATACCATATTCTTGTAGAGTCAACGGTTCTCATGGCCGCTTTCCAAATAGCCAAATGAAGCTAGATAAGTGAATCACTTTATCAATCTCTCCTCGTATTCTATATACTCCTTTTCGGGAGTAGTGCATGTGTGCTTAAATTGTACGTGTGGATAATGTTTGATGTCCAGGGAATTATATTTCAGGTGTTATAAATTAATTTATCTTAATTTTTTTCTATAGCCCGTTTATATGTATGTATACTTACATCAAATTATCTTTTTAAGATTGTGTTTATCCTATGGTTGCCTAGAAGAAATCGCTATTAGCGATAAGACCGTCATTTATATATAAATATTACAATCAATAATTGTATAACTTTGTTTTCGGTGTACAATAAAGAATATCTATCTATCTATGTATATCTTGCTTGGGCATGAGCCTCCGTATTTCTAAAGGAATGGTCTTTATAGCTTCCACGTTTGCCCGATGCGAGTTGATACCCCATCATCAACCCAGAATCCCTGTAGGCTATGCGAGAATCGGAAAAGTGAAACTCGGGACCATTGACTCCAAAGGCGGTAGCTTTGCCACGTATGCAACAAAGTCGTCGTTATTTCAGATAGGCGAGCTTCACAGACGATGCGATATAGCCCTGATTCCACTTAGTAATTAAATTTACACAAGCACAGATCAGCGTCAATTATTTTATCATTCGAGAGCCGTTTCCGCGCTGCTTGTCACTATAATTACACCGTCGCGCATCAGATCGCGTTCCGTTTCACGCTCGAACCGACAAAACTACAGTGATACGTTTTTATTGTCTTTTTATTACTTTGTAAAATGTTATTATTTCAGCATTTTAAACTGTTTATTAAAATAAATATTATAGTATTTAATTTTTTCGTTTCGTTTAATAATATTTATTTTAATAAATAAACAATTTGAGAACACGAACTCCATATATATACACCAACACCTCATCACGACGGTATACGGAAAAACTTAATTAAAGTTTGTGTATGCCGTACAATAATGTAAAAAAAATATATAATATATAATAAATAAAAAAAAATCGCTCACGACTATTTATTTTCCCACATCCACACAGGACAAATGAATGTTTGGTCTACAGGTAATCTGTATTTCTGAATTCTATTACTACTGAAATTCTGATTGCGAATGTCTCAATTACGCGGATAATTGACATATCCACATTCAGAATAGACATGGACAAGCGTTGTGGGTTGATGTCTATTGCTTCAGAAATGGGAAGGCGCTGTGCCTAGTAGTAGGCCATATACGGGTTTTGATCGCCGACATTTAGCAATGCAAGAATCGATGTCACGACCATTGACTGCGATTGTGCTTTGCCGCTGAGCCAATGAGGTCATCAAATCTTGAAACAGGTGTTAAATGTTCAACAACTGAAAGTTCATATTGTAGTCAAAACAAGTGCTCTCATAAATTGTGTATAATTATCGAAAATGTCTTGGCCAATGTGTCAATACAGACTAGTATCAAATAATTGGATTATTATGCATTGACATATATGATGGTAAGGTAAAGGTCAAATTGAGGTCGAAAGTAGATAAAGTTTTGCTGAGGTTCGATTTTATACCTAATTATATATAGCGCCCACGTAGTTGACAACTAACTAAACGGACTGGACAATATGATATATAAAAAGACCTCTAGTAAAACAAAAAATATGTCAACATATCAATATCAATCAATATCAGCCCACGGCAGTCCACTGCTGAACATAGGTCTCACTCAAGGCGCGCCACCTAGCCCGATCTTCCGGCTACACGCATCCAGTCTCTGCCAGCCGCCTTGCGCAGATCGTCGCTCCATCTAGCTGGGGGGCATCCCACACTACGTTTGCCGAGTCGCGGTCTCCACTCCAGCACTCGTCTACTCCAACGATTGTCGGTTCTCCGACAAACGTGTCCAGCCCATTGTCACTTCAGTCTGCTAATTTGAAGAACTATGTCGGTGTCTCTAGTTCTCCGGCGAGTTTCTTCATTTCGAATTCTACCCACCAGAGAAACTCCGAGCATAGCCCTCTCTATAGCCCTCATGAGCGAGTTTGCGCTTGTCAAGGAGACGGACTGTCAGTGTCCACGTTTCGGCACCGTAAGAGAGTACGGGCAGGACGCACTGGTTGAAGAGTTTTGTCTTCAGACTTCGTAGTACGGTGTCAACAAATATGGTCAATTATTGTGCACAAATTACAATTGATTTATAAATGTACAGTTTTATAATTTAAATTAAAAAGATGATTTAATATTAAAAGGTAGTTTACGTTTAATATTAAAACGTAGCTTTACTACGTAATTGGTACAATATGTGATATAAAGAATGAATATTTCTACTTCCTATTGTATGACTAATATATTTATTTATTGACAGAGGATATCGGCAGTTAATATAAAAAGGAAAACCTTTTTCTGTGCAGTTTATTACACAAAACTTATATGTTAAAAATGTGTTATGTATATATGAGTTCGTATGTATATAATCTTATTTTTCGAATTTATTTTGCGGATCTTAGCAAGGTTATTGACTTCTCATCTATATGTACATATTACATTACTCGAGGCTGAAAGTGAGGCTCGAATTTATCAGCATGGTGAGGATCTAATTCGGCGAGTGTTATGAAGACCAGAGGAACGCCATGCTGACGTGTATTTTAAAGGAATCACCCCTTATGGAGGAGGATCTGTTATGTTTTGGGCGGGCGTGACTTCCAGCTATCGTACCTAGATAGTATTCATTAAAAATGGCTAACTAAATGCGCAAAGCTACATAAAAGAAACCCTTTTACAACATATACAACCCGCACTGATTGTAATTGGTGAAAATGACATTTATATGGACGATAATGCTCGGGTCCACCGTTCTGGCGACGTAGATGCTTATATGCAAGAGGTCGGTATTCGTCGTTTGGCTTGGTCAGCGCGGAGCCCTGACCTAAACCCCATTGAGCACGTCTGGTACCTCCTAAAAAGGCTACGATCTGTCCAACCACCTCCACAAAATATCAGGGTGCTTAAACGTGGGATTTTTGCTGAGTGAAAACACATTCCACAGGACACCATCAAAAGCCTGGTGGAAAGCATGCCAAGACGATCACATGCCTGAATTGCTGCAAGGGGAGGTCATATACGTTTTGAATTTTTTAATGTCTTTTTTTATTAAAGCACCATAAAAAGACTCGTAACTTTAATTTCACTATACCCATAAAAATGTCAATTTTCACACGGATTTAAGTGTTAAAAAAAAGAAATTTCTAGTCATCTAAGCTATATATATACATGTATACATACTAAAAATATTAATATTATCTATAGGAAAGCCAATGACTGTAAGGTGCCCGTTTCTTTGCAAAGGAGTTTGTTTATATTGATTTGTTTCTGAGACACTGCGAAAATACTGTGAATAAAATAATTATATGCAACATAATAATAAGTCATGTGATTTCTGAGCATAGAATAGGGCTACTCGATTTCTCGTGTCACCCACCAGCAGAAACCGAGAAGGCCTTTTAGTATGAGGTGATTATAGCAACAAATACGAGTAGATGGATAACAGGGTCTACCAAAGTAATAAAAAATATTCTGCAATCTCTAACCCGACCGCTAAACACGAAGGTCCCGGCGTAATTTCTTTTTAGTAAAAAATAATGTAAATATGACAAGATAAGATTTTTCGTACCCGATTCTGAGAATTTTGTCGCTTTTTTGGAGTAGTAATTTTCCATAAGCCTCGGCCTTGCGATATGAACGCCGTGAGTTCGTATATATTTTCTTATGGGATAGGAAGGCAAACGAGCAGGTGTGTCACCTGATAGAAAGCAATCAACGCCGCCCATAGACTTCCACAGCGCCATAGGCAGTGCGGCAGCGTTGCCGACCTTTAAGGGAAGTGTCATTATGGGAGTGGGAATGGGAGGGGGAGGGGCAGAAAGAGGGGGGACGATCTTGGGCCTCCGAAACCCGGCCGCTCACCGAAAACTACTTGACTAGTGAACCGTTTCCTAATACAAGTATTATTAGGTTAGTTGTAATGATGAACAAGAATTCTAGTAATATTAAAAATATTACTAGACTTCTTTAAAAAAAAACAGTAAGTAACAAATGATAAGAATGACGTAATTAGGGAAATATGCAAAGTTGTTAATTTTAATATTGTTAATGTGACCGGTCTCGAGTACCGGATACGACAACAAAAAATCGTTTGTGAGATATCGTTAAACTTAATACTGTAGTTTTTATGTAGAGTTCAAAAGTTACTTTATAATTGTGGAAGTATGTAACTATTGTTAGAATGGGTTACAAAATAAACGTTTATTAACACGTTGACTGCCAACTACGTGATAACTCGTAGTTTGCATTCTTTTCTACGACGCCAACTACGAGTTATCTCGTCCTGTGTTTACTTGCCATTTTTGTGCAGCTACGATTATACTCGTAATATATCAGTGCTAATATCGATAGACGGCTTCTGGGAAAAGAACAAAACATCAATGCTGGCTTGCACGAACAGAAAATTTATTTAAAACGAGCAAAAAATATAATTATAAAAATTAGTTCACAATCAGAAAACCTTTTTAAAGGAAAAAACACATTTTTATGCTTTTTGATGATAACTATACACTAGAATTAGAGTTTTTAATAATATAATGTTATTAAATCAAATTGTCATTTTAGGCCAGACTTCTGAAAATTGCCGTGGCAGTCAACGTGTTAAGTTTACACAATAATTGATTGAATTAAAAACTTAGTTTGGAAACGAGAGGATTGACATTGCCCGTATTTCTCATCACATCACCTATGGAGCAATCGACCTCCAATATTCAGTGTCGTAAGAAAAACGTTAGGAACAGCTCGGGTAAGGGCCGACAGAGGTCGCAACATCGACCTCCACACGTACATACGTGCATCGTTTTGCACTCGAGTCACGAACTACGTCGTGCGTGGTAGGGGAAAATCCTACTTCCAACAAAGCTGGAAGAAAGCGTTGGTCGAATACCGACCCGGACTTCGTATGACTAATTTGATATGTTCACTATTTTTATACTTAGTTTTTTTTATATACGAATGCAAACGAGCAAGCGTGTCGCCTGATGGAAAGCAATCAACGCCGTTCATAGGCAACCGCGACACCGCAGGAGTCGCGGAAGCGTTGCCGGCTTTTAGGTATGTATAGGCTTTTTTTTGAAGGTTCCAATGTCGTATCGGTTCGGAAAAACCGCCGAGGGTAGCTGGTGGTGCGTAGAAAGAAGTTACGAGAGAAACGCACCGTAGTAGAAAAGTAAGTATATATAAGTAAAATATATATATGTATGTATATAACTAAAGACGACCAATTGGCTCAGTGGCGCGGCACCCTGCCCATATAGTCAATGTGTATATATATATATATATATATATATATATATATATATATATATATATATATATATATATATATATATATATATATATATATATATATATATATATATATATATATATAATATAACTAAAAAACCTGTTCCTCGATGATAATCATGTCAGAAGCAGCCTTCTTAATATCGAATAATCTGGCAATATTTAGAGAAACCGCATGTAAAAACTAATATGTAAGTATGTATTTTGTACTTTAGGCTAAGAAATACTGAATATTTTAAAGATTTGTGTGGCTTTTTTTTAGAAATTTTCGACACCTTTAAAAGTATGTATTGTTTGTTTATTTTTTATCCCACAGTTGATATATGTAAAATAGATATATCAACTGTAGGATAAAAAATAATATATAAAATAATAATCTATAAAATAATAGGGCAGGACCTGATTCTTTTAGAATAAACAATTTTTATTTTAAAAGAATCAGGTCCTGCCCTATTATTTAAACGAAATGGAGAAAAAACTGCAAAACACAGATACATGATAAATATTAAAATTTTTGAATATAAATTTATATATTTTAATATTTTTCAATTTAAATCTTTACATTCATACATACATGTAAAACATCTTAAAATAGGTAATTAATTGTTATATATAAAAATATACAGTTCGCCAACGTCCGATAAACTTGGTGAGGTTTTTGTGGCGCGGCCTTTATATTGTTTATTTTAGATTTAACTGTATGAAAACATGTAGCGCTGATGGGCACGGGCCTCCTTATTTCTGGATGAATGGACACTAGGGCATTCAAGCAAAAAAGCGTGTATTCTCTAAAGGCGGGCAACTCATCTGCGACGCCTCTGGCGCTGCGGGATGTCTAAGGCGGCAGTGATCATTAATTACCAGGTGATCCGTAAACTCGTTTGCCTTTTCTGCTACAAAAAAAGTCTGTTTGTAAATTAGTCACTCCCACAAGTTATAGTGTATATTTCAAAAAAATCAACAGCCTAATCATGTTGTTATGAACGCAGCCAATGAATACGAGATAGACATCAAAAACTTGTAAAACATCCAGAACAAAAACAAAATAATAAAATTAATTAACAATATTCATGGTCATATTGCCTCAGATGACCTTAGCCTATGACCTATCGCATTGGAACTAATTTAAAGGTATTAATAATAAATATACAGTATTACAAACGATTCATATTATAAATATGATAGAATTAATGAAGTCAGACATTAGTTTGCCGAAATCTATTATTATGTGGACGATAAGAATTTTATTTAGCAGATTTGAGTAAGGAAATTACGTTAGGAAATGGTAAGAATTAGACCAGTTATTTTATAATTTTCGCTTCTTTTTCAACACATTATTAATCTGTTTTTGTGTGCTTTCGCGGATCTAGGCTAAGTTAAATTATGACTGTTGATGTATGATAGAATTAGCGAACATTTAAACCCCTTACTTGTGGAATGTTGGTTCAATTTTTTAATTTCTTTATTTAAATTTTAATGTTAAAATAACATACATACATACATATAGTGACGCCTGTCTACCTGTAGGGTTAGGCAGAGACCACAGATCTCTATCTGATACGATCCCGACACACCTTCCTTGCTTACTTCACAATCATCCATCCTTCCTCTCACATTCTTCGTAGCGAAACGGCTCACTGTTCGTCGCTTCTCGCCCCTGTGGGAACTAGGACGTGACGGGTAGCAAACCACGTCACCGTCATTTTTAGGTGAATTTTTAGAATTAGGTGTATTAAGATTCCTCGTAATGAATCCCACGAGCCGCAAAGAAGGATGGAGGTCGGCCGCAACGGAGCCCAGCATGCTGAGGTAAGGCACTATAGTACCCGGGGGAGCCCAGCACGCTAGCGACAAGCTCGCCTCTAGCCACGCATCCTTTGGCACGGCCGACCGTGGATTGTCAGAGAGAAAGGGAAAAGGATAGAGAAGGAAAAGGCAGGGGAAAGAAAAGATAGATTTAGACAGGATGATAGGGATATGATAGAATTAATTATTCATCCTATTTCTTTTGTCGTTGCAATCACTACGCTTAACGGGCAGGTTGAAGATATCAGATTCATTTGTATTATTCAGCTAAACGCTGCTGCCCTGGTAACGATATCCCCAAGAAGACATGGGTGGCCCTATTTGGTGCGCATGGGTACTTGAAACCACACAGGGAAGGACCAATAAACGCGAGCTAAATCCGCGAGGAATGCATTACGCGAAAGGAGTGATATGTAAGACGTCGGACGAAATAGTGGGTTTTAAGTGTGACTTAGTTAAGAGTTACGTATGGCTCAGTGCAACACCGTGCCTCGTAATACGTGTCGTAATCGACGTTATAACAGTACTAATCCACTTCTGCTTGATGCAGGAAGTAAGTTTCTATATTCAATGATAACGTATTTTTTCGCATATGTAAATAAAATGTGTCTGTCTGTGATATTCTGATGTTATCGTATAAATCAGCCTTTCTCAAACTTTTTATTGCCTTCAATAATCGTTCAATGTTTGATAATTTTACCGCGGACCGCTTAGGGGGCGACCTTGATTGTTTATGTTTTATTGTTATGATTTACACCGTTGGAGTAAAAGAAGGTGTAGTAAAGGTTGAGAAAGAGATGCTTCGATGGTTTGGGCATATAGGCAGGATGGATGAGGGAGGACTGGCAAAAGAAATTTACGTTGCAAATATGGATAGAAGAGTCGGTAGGGGAAGATCACATTATCTTTTAGGGGAGGGGAGGGGTAGTGGGAGTGAGAGGGGAGTGGAGGGGGAGGGTAATGAGCCTCCGGAACTTAGGCCTTACGAAGCATGGTAGCTAAGCTACCACTCAGACGTGGGTTTTCTGCGGGAGTGTGATACTTCCCCGCGCGAGCCGGCCGGGACCCATTCATGTTACAGACAAATAATCTGCAGCGTGGCTCTACCACTAAAAAAAATCTATTTCTATATTGGTGTATAATCTATTGGTGTTTACCCCACAGTCGCATCGATCATCAAACATAATATCAGAAATTTATAGGTTACTAGTTAATATTACTTAACTAGATCATGTAAAATGTTGTTCATTAATGTGGGTCAGTTCGATATATTACGTTCAGGGTAACTGGTTGGCCCTGAACGGGTTATACACGTAACAGTTGCAACCACTACACGGTCGCTTATCTCAGTGTTTGGAGTGCATGACATCCGAGTGAAGGGTTCTGGCTTCAAATCCCGGTAGAAACTGAACTTTTAAAATACAAAATTTACAGTGCGGGTCTTATCTAAGGGTTACCCACGCTATTCACTTCGAAATTTAGAGTACATATAATTTTTTAATACTTCTTCACTGAACTCAGTAGGCCACTCATATATATGTGCGTGAATACGGAAGGACGGAGGGCAAGACTAAAAAATACAATTATTCTAATTCACAATAAACATGTGACACGCCTGCTCGTTTGCCTTCCCATCCCATAAAAAAGAAGAAAAACTTACTCCAGATTTAAAACAATAATTGTGTTTGTCATATATAACACCATGACAAAATTAATATTTGTTAAACTACGCGGATTTTCATAATAAAATAATAATATTAATTTGGTAGAAAAATATAACTTAGTTTTGATGAATTTTAGTAAATTAAAATATATATTAATGCCAAAACGTAAAAATGTAAAAACAAAAACAATGTCCGAAAACAGTAAAATAAACCTTACAAAGGAATCATCTGCATCATAAAACTCATTTTTGTTAGCAATTTGTTATGTTTACGCTTTCATAATTAAAACGGTGATAATGCGCATATTAAAAGAACAAACGTTTTATAATTAAATAATTGAGTTAAACATTAAACGATTTATTAGAATAGCAAATATGGAATGATGTAGGTAATGACTAAACAAACTGCCTACAAAATGATGCTTTCTAATAATCTTTAGCAAGAAACAAAATTGTCAATTTACCTCCAATGTAGAAACAGCACTTATCGTATTATTTCATTAATTTTATAAAACACGAAAGTCAACTCACTCCGTCGTTTATTTAATATTGAAATCCACAATCAACACTAAAATTTATCACGAAATTTACGCCGAAGTTTGAAGTCGGTCAAACGTTCGCGCCACTTTTTAAAATATATAATAGTTCTTGTCGGCCAGTTCGTATTATGCGAACCTCTTTCGTCGCACAAGCATACAAGTAATGCGGTCTATGTCACTTCGCCAACTGCAGATTGACCACTTTCCAATCTTGGGCTGTTAGAATATAACAAACATAAAAAGTGGTTTATGAAAGCGCATCTTTAGTTCTAAAACCTTGTAATTAAGATTTAATTTTAAACATTACTTTGCATTCCCAACTGAATTATAAATATTTTATTTCTTTTTGTTAAACTTGGCCTTAAATTAAAAATCTATGAATTTTTTTTACTAAATATAAATATATGTATAAGATTATTTTTTGTTTTACCTCAACACATAAAATAATATCGTAGTACACGACTACGTATAAAAGTATTTTTTTTAATTTAAATTATTTTTTTTAATAAATATAAATATATGTATAAGATTATTTTTTGTTTTACCTCAACACATTATTATAATTTAAATTAATTTAAAATTACAAAAAGTAAGACGCCTGAGATGAGAGATTCCTCACTAATCCTGGTTGTTAATCTAATTCTCAACAGTGGGACATATATAGGCAATAAAAAAATTACCTTACATAAATAAAATTTTGGCGCGAATTTATATTCGAGACATTATGCTTTCTATTTGATATTAATAAAAACTATATATTATTTTGTAATTTTGGTGTGTAATTTTTTCATTTAAGAAATGCGTGGTTCGATGAAAAAATAAATTAGTGTATCGTGGCTTTGTAAATCGACTCCAAACGTATATAACAGGTTTTGATAGACTGGTCATAAATTTATAAAGATAAAACCTGTCTAGATTTTACATTTTTAAATTCTCGTTTATTATTTTAATTGGGTATAATAATAGTATACAAAATTTCTATCGATAAAAAGAAATATCACCGAAATCTTAATGGTTTCATTATAATAGATTCGCAATTATTAATATCGATTATTTTGAATTTTATTTCAAGGAATTCTTAATTTAAAAAATATTCTTATAAGCAAAGTTTATCAACCATATTTGCCTGTTGCAGTGTTGAGTAAACATTATAGAAAACATGACTGAATGAAATGAATGTCTTCATCACGCAATAACTTTTTAGTTTGTTTTTTATTTAGATTCTTTTTTTGTTTCGATGGATAAATTTCTTTTTCTGATCAAATACAAATAAATATATTGATTATACTGTTAAAAGATAAAAGCCAAGGTAAAACATATCCCAAAGAATCTATATTTTTAACATTTTTGAATTGTTTTTCTAATTTTGTGATTTTTACGATGTCATAGTAAAACACCTTGAGATACTTTAATAAATTAACATTATAAAAATTAAATAGCAAACCTTATCACAGATTAATATTTTATAATTTACACAGGCGCTTTGATTAACCATAGAGTAATATTGTTATGTATGTTAAAATAAATAATATTATTATTATTGTGAAAAATAATATTATAATAATAATATACAAATCAATTTGTTCTTCGAACTAAAAATTTTCATGTTTGTGATTTTGCCTTTATTTATACGGAGTAATATGTACCTATTATATAAAATTAAGCAATTAGCATTAAAAATGTTCATTTTTATGCCTTAACGAACTGGGATTTCAGAAAAAATCATTTGCATCTAAAACTTTCTTTTTTTTATGGTCCTCCGATACCATACGGGCATCCGGGCAAACGCCCATAGACATCCGCGACACCGCAGGAGTCATGGAAGTGTTGCCGACCTTTTAGGTATGTGAAGGCGTGTTTTTCGTAAATATATTTTCTTTGCTCGGCTTCTTACGGTCATAGTTTCTCTAAAAATGCTGGTATATTAAAATGTAAATTGCATTCATCAATGCAATTGCAGTAGTATTGTGAGAGTTTAATTTAAATAATGGGTCACCTATCTGAACAATGGATGAACTACATTCATTGTTCACCTGTATCCTTAATACAGTATTTAAAGCATTAGACGCATCATTTCTTCGATGCTGGGCGTAGTTTTTGTAATCTTAACTAGCATGTTCTTTTTGTCATTTATATTATAGTGCTATTTATAAGTAGTGCAAATTCATTGGAATACAGTAAAGGTATGTTCAATTTTATCTTATCTTTTTAATGGGAGTGGTAGAAAAAAATATAAAATAGAGATAGGAAGCGAGTCACTTGGTGGTCCACCAGGTCAGGTCACTGCCACCCCCACCTACTGCAGATACATTGGCTACTTTAGGGAAAAGATATAAATAACGGAAGGAGGATTTAATCGGACGTGAAGAAGGAAGCTTCACCTCTTTAGATCAGCTTGACCGGGGAAGTACCACACCCTCACAGGTTTAGGCTTATTTTAGAAGGTTCTAATGTCGTATTGCTTCACAAATATCACTTAAGGTTTCAAAGATCACTGGTGCGTGAAAAGAAAATAAAAAGTAAATTGTTTCAATAAAAGATTTCTATGCCGCTCTATCTCTTACTAATCCTATCCATCTTTTGCCTGCAAGTCTTCAGAGGTCATTCTCCAAGCGCTTTGTGTGTCGTTCTTTGCTCCTTTTTCAACCCCTTGTATGCTATTCTGAGACTATTTTTGTCCATTTCTCCTTTCTTTCTCTTATCATATCTCCTGTCCATTGCTATTTTAATGTCTTACATACCTTTATCGAGTCTTTAAGTCAAGTTACACTTTTTATATCTTTTAATCTAAGTTATCTTGTATTCTTACGCCAATTAAACTTCTCTCTATACTGTTTTGACATATATTTATTTTGTTCATTAATTGTTCTCTTGTGCCTATATTTGGCAACCATATGTTAAACATGACAAGATGAACTTTTCTTTTTCTTTCATTGGCATGTCCATGTTTTTTATTTCCGTTAATTATAATATTTCTTCTTCTTAATTAATACTTCTTCTTCTACTATTTGATAGTAGAAGAAGAAGTAGTAGTGCTTCTACTACTACAATGATAAGAAATTTATTTTGCTTTTAGACATTTTGAAAGAAAATGGATCCAGCTTTAAAATTTGAACAAACAATCACTGCTCGCAACAAGCCTCTATTGGAAAGAACTGAGCATGCTAACTCGACTATACAACGTTTTTACGCTGGCAAAGTAATTTTTATTACAGGTGGATCAGGGTTTATAGGAAAATTGCTAATTGAGAAATTACTTAGGTATATATAAATACTTTGCTTTCTTACTCAAATGAAATCAGAATTAAAAAAAAACCTCTTAGGAATAAGTATCTTCATAAGCAAGTGCTTTCTTTTTATTTGAAGTTTATATATATGAAACATTAACTTTTTCATAATTTCATCATCATCTACAGCCTGTGATAGTCTATTGCTGAGCTCTCCACAAATATGCGCCATTTAGTTTAATCTATGGCTTCACACATCCAGTTTCTGCCAGCTGCTCCTGCTCAGATCGTTCCATCCTATCGCTCTATTTGGCCGCGGGGCGTCTCACACTACATTTGCCGAAACGTGGTCTTCATTCTAGCGCCTATCTATTCCATCCAAAGATTGTTGTTTCCCGACAAACAATAGCCTCGTATGTTGGAAACAACCTAGTGCAAAATGTGAATGAAATAAAATATTCCTCATTTTATTCTCCAAATGGTTAAATATTCTTCGGCTAAATTTGATCTTAAAATGTATCTTATAAATATTTTTATCCAAATTTTCAGAACGTGTACAATAAAAAAGGTGTATGTATTAATTAGATCAAAGAAGAATGCATCGCCACAACAAAGGCTAAATGACATTTTAGAAGATCCGGTGAGACTTTATTAAGTGTGATTTTCTTATCAACGACGAGTAGTTTCTAAATAAAAAGACAAAATGCTTCACTGCTCGTCATTGGGTGTTCGGTACCAGAATTAGGATTTCAACCTTAACTACTATTTACGAATAAGGAATACTCAACCATATTAACATTTAAGTTATAGGTCTAAAATTCCTTGTTTGTGAGTAGTAGTTGAGGTTCTAAAACTAAGTCCGCCAGCAAACACCCTTTATTCATGTTATATTTATTGCCATTAAATATTGTCGTGTGGACAATCAAAAGTTTTACTTAGCTAAGATCCGCGACAAGCAAAACAATAACAAAAAATTAATAATGTGTGTTTTTCTGCTGAATGAAGTGGATTTATTTGGAACTTAAACCAAAAACTTACCGAAAATCGGCCATCAATTCTCCACACACCAATCACTATACACAACACCAAACACACATTACCACTTTTCCATCTTGTAAACGACACGTGTTTCGCCCCAACACGAGGCATCTTCAGTTATAGTTCTACGGAAGACAACCGAAGAGTAACGCCTGACTCCATTAAATATATATTAAATATTTTCTACAGCTTTTTGATCGAATAAATCAGAAGATGCCAAATTTTAAATACAAGTTGGCTGCCATAGACGGAGATATTGGTAAAATCAAATTAGGAATAAGTGAAGAAAATTGGGGTATTATAACTGAAGAAGTAGATGTAATATACCACAATGCTGCTGTTGTTAAATTCGACGCACCGTTGAAGACCGTGGTTTTGGAAAACGTGCGTGGCACAAGAGAGGCATTAAAACTAGGGATGTCTTGCAAAAATATCAAGGCATTTGTTTACGTATCAACAGCGTATAGTCATGCAACGCAAAGTCGGATTGGTACAGAGATATTGGAACAATTTAATGAAACTCCTGCACCTCCAGAATCCCTTATAGAGTTTGCCGAAAATTTAGATGAAAAAAAGCTACGGGAAATTACACCTGTGTAAGTAGTATTTAATAAAAATAAAATAAATTATTAATATTACATATAAGTAACATAAAATACTATAAAAATAAACATATTCGTAATAAAATCGACTTTCTTGTAGAGAAATATTTATATAGCAAATATCAAATTCAAATTTTGATTGAATTTCTGTTTATTGATTTCATTTGCGTATTAATCAGGTTTATATTTAGAATTTTCTATAAACAATTGTCTTAGTTTCTTTGGGAAATATGATCGAATATGTATAAAAGAAGAAGTCTGCTAGAAATTTTTGATTCCCGAGAGAATTCGTCTTTAGAAGGTAATGGGCAAGTACAAGCAAGCAAGATCTGAAGACAATAAATAGCCTCGTCATATTTATCAAAGAAATGACAACTATTACTGTAGACAATTTCAGGAATGAAGACTGCGTTTCGGCAAACGTGGTATGGAACATCCCGGACAACAATATGCAATACGGCAGTATATGTGATTGGCAAAAGTTGGATGCGGGTAGTTGAAGATTAAGCCAGGTGGTGTGCTATGGTGAAGGTATCTATCAGTGAACAGCTGCAGTCTGATGATGATAATGATTATGTTTGTGTGATAAATAAACAGTTGTGTTGTTTTAATCAGTTTGGTCAATGACTATTTTTCACTTGTGTGTAATATTATATAAATATTTTAATTTCCAGATTAACAACTGACTGGCCCAACACATATTCGTTTTCAAAGGCTCTTGCGGAAGAAACTATACGCATAATGGGCAGCAATCTACCAATATCTATAGTGAAACCTGCGATAGGTATTTTATTTTTCTTATATTTTTGATGACATGCGAGGAGATATAAATTTTACGTGAATTAGGGTGTAATATTCATTTTTGAACCATCGTAATCTTCATCATTAATATAGCCGTCATTATCAAACAGTCCATTTGCTAAATCCATCAGTCTTCCTCAAAATTAATGGGTATTCTAATACTTTTGGCGGTGGGATTATGGATTGCTGATTAGCTTTTTCAGGTAGTCGCTGCTGCCGATCCACTGGTATTTACTCCCATAGTCACTTCATACGAAACCCACGGGAAGAAATACGGTGGCCCTGGGGCCGGAGCAATACATAACTATCAAATTGACATGTGTATCGCGTGTCGGGTGACTTGTGAAATAAACCTCTATGGAGCTCCATGAATGGGCTGGCTCGTCCGGGGAAGTACCACACTCCCGCAGAAAACTGGCGTCTGAATGGTAGCTTAGCTACCGCGCTTCGTACGGTGAGCGGCTAAGTTCATGAGGTCCAACACCCTCCCCCTCCCTCCCCGTCCCGCCTATCCCTTCCCACTCCCATAATGATACTTTCCTTAAAGGTTAGTAACGCTTCCGAACTGCATTTGGCGCTTCGGTTGTCTATGGGTGGCGTTGATTGCTTTCCATCAGGTCAAAAAAAAGATGCATTTTGTGCGACTGGATTTTTAAAAGTATTGTATTAGAAAGTCGTTAGAAAAAGAAAGAGATGCGTTTGTACTTGAATAGGTAGGACATCTTTCACTTAAGTGTATTATAAATATTTCTATTTCAGTTATTACAACAAATAGAGAGCCAACTCCAGGCTGGATTGATACGAATTGCGTTTTTGGACCAAGTGGAGTGAGTGTTGTTTTCTTTTTAGACGATTATCAGGTACAAGCAAAGAATAAAGCGGAAATCTATCGTATGATGGAGTATAATTACCGCTGCTCATGGATCTTTTAGATTCAACATCAAGTTGAAATTAAAATGTATGAGGACAGTCAGAACTTTTACTTAGCTAAGATCCTCGGCAAGGAAACAAAAACAAAAAGAAACAGAAAAACGGCCGTTAGCAACTCTCCACTTCCAAACCACTATGTATAACACCAAACACACACCACCACCTTTCCATCTTGCACACGACACGTGATTCGCGTCAACACCAGGCATCATCAGGTATAGTAGACTCTACGGAAGACAACCGTTAAGTTAACTTAACCGTTAAGATAACTTAGTTTAAATTCTCCGTAACTCCACTTCTTCCAGTAGGAAACACATTATAATTTTTTGTTTTTCTTTGCTTGTCGCGGATCTTAGCTAAGTAAAACTTCCGTCTGTCCATATAGTAATGGATTTCCGCAAGGTAACGCCGGACCGGATAAAATAGATTTAGGACCTTAGGAATGTCGCGTTTATTGTGTTTGAAATCGTTCATCCGATTTCAATCCAATTCAAACATCTATAATCTTTATGTCCGATTTATCATACTATTTTAATGAAAGGTTCCTCTGGACTAGGAAAGATTCAGATGAACTATGCACATATTTAAGGCATTTTTATATATTTATTTATTTACATAATATCTTACACTTGTTTACTACGGCGTATACAAACGATGGATTGGTATAGTATGTACCGACTGCGGAAGTGGTGTTGATGAGTGTGTAAGGGTTTTTTGTTGGTGCTTAGTTTTAATTCTTATTTTTTTGTTTTTTCGTATATAAAGACATATAGGTACCTACATATTTTGTTATGAATATATATTAAATAAGTGTATATTCTACGCAATCGAAACTTTAGGATTTCAAAAGATGTCTTCGGAGTACAATCGTCTAGGAAAACATTGACTGTAGTTAATGCTATAACTATTCGATTTTTGTTACACCGACTAGCTAGTTTCTAATGTTAATCCTGGATTATAGCTTGATTGGAAATATCTTAATGTTTAAGCTTACATATAACACACAAAATATACACAAGGCTTATATAGGATAAGACTATCTTAGCAGTCAGCCTTTGGGAAAAAAATATTATATATAGAGGATAGTAAACAATAAGCTAAGGAGAGAGATACAACGCATTTAGAAATAGTAAGATAACTATTTTTTACTATTTTATTAATTTCAAATGCAAAATGTTTATTAGCTTATTGTAGGCATAGGTCTAGGTCTTCTTCATGTACTTTTGACGGATGTCAACGCGAAAAATAACGTTGTACCGGCGGATATGGTGACAAATGCAATAATTGCCGCCGGTTGGGAGACAGCGAGAAGACACGCGGCAGGTGATAAAGAGACTAAAATTTATGCCGTTAGCAATGTCCGCAATCCTATTGTATGGGGTAAGATATAATTATTAAATTATATTCCATGTTGATTATAAGATATGAGACGGCCATAGCAATATTAAAGTCCTGCGATGATACTACAGCAAAATATTTTAGATCCAATTGTAATAATAATAATCGCATCAGATCTCCACTGTGTATTGATTTCAGTGTGTTTGTACCCATAGTAGTCTCTTTGAATTGACTTAATGGTAAAGTTTGGACTCCCGTCTTTCTAAGATTGGTTAAGGTAAGTGGGTTAAATTCAAAATGCAGTGGTATGGTAGTTCTCTGTCAGACCATTTTTCGAAGATTTTCAGTTCAGACCGCATGTTTGTTAAACTGATTCCTAGAAAAAATATACTTATTCGTTTGTTGTGTTCAATTTTCAAATTCAAAACTATACACCCTTTTCGTCATTATTGTGATTTTTAAAAAGTATGTTTTCCGTGGCCTTCCCCTACCGACCCTTCCATCCAAATTCGCAATGTACATTTCTTTGCCAGTCGTCTTTCATCTATCCTCTCTATATGCCCAAACTATCTTGACCAAATTGCTGAAGTTTTAAGAAAGGCTAGGTCAAGAGTACCCTTAACCGATGGGCTTGCATGAGGAAAATAATGTGGAGTGGAGGTAGCAAGGGAAGTATGCCGAGATCGTAGCAGATGGAAATCTGTGGTCTCTGCCTATCCTTATGGGAGACAGGCGTGACGAAATGTATGTATGATTTTTATATTATTTTAATTATTATAAGCCATACGTGAAAATCAAAACAATACAGTTGCAAAGCATGCCCCATGCGTCACGGGATGTATTATACGATGCAGGATAGTCGATGTTTGATGAATATTAATTCATAAATCTTAACACATATTACAGGAAACATAAGTAAAGTCATGAGAAACGAAGCGATACAATTCATGTCTCCACGTGTCACATGGTATCCGTGGGGCGTGGAGACGAAGAACAAGTATATGTTTTGGATATACTCCTGGCTATTCCACTTCATACCAGCGTACGTTATTGATACCATTTGCCTAGTTATTGGTAAACCAAGAAGGTAAGGTAGAAAAGAAATATTTTCTAATTCTGTTTTCTACTTCTATATATCTCATTTTCACTTTTCCGTTTCTATTCTATGATATTAATTTTAATAACGGCAACGTGGTTCGTCACCCGTCATTTCCTGATTCTCACGAGGGCGAGAATCGACCAATGGAGAGCCGTTTCGCTGCGATGAATGGTAGCGGTTGGAGCTCTGTGGTCACTGCGAATCCCTACGGGGGATAGGCGTGAAAATATATAAAAAAATATTATATTTATTCTGACAATATACATAAATTATAGATGGACACAACATCTATATAAAATGAAAGCAGACAAATCATAGATAGACTTAAATGTTAGATTTAATACGGTGCTTGAATTGTACAACACTGTCGTAGAGAATGTCTAAAGCGTTGTTTCTTTTCATGTATTTGTGGTACAATTCACACAACAATCGAAGCGGAGCATTGGATCCAAAAACGTTCCTATTCAATTCCATGTGAAATAAACTAAAATTTTGCACCCGTGCATGTACTCTGGTTGCAGCAAAATTAATACAACTTAGAATATGAGATTTAGTAGGATGAATAGGTAGCGCGAATTTCATCACACCACCTATCAGAAATGGCATAACAACGTCTGCGGTGTTGGCAACTTTTTTTTTAAAATTTATTTTAGGACATCCAAGAAGATTATAGACTAAACACTTATGGAATAAAAGTGGTAGTGTGTGTTTAGTGTTGTGTATAGTGGTTGGTGGGTGGAGAATTGATGGCCGATTTTCGGTAATTTTTTGGTTTAAGTACCAAATAAATCCACTTCATCCAGCAGAAAAACACACATCATCAATTTTCTGTTATTGTTTTGCTTGTCGCGGATCTTAGCTAGGTAAAACTTTTGACTGTCCACATAGTGATGGATTTCCGCCAAGTAACGCCTGACTCCATAAATAATTTTCATTACTTTATGCAAACATATTTAGGAGGAGGATACAAATTATTCGCTAAAATATTGAGCATGCAATAAACATGGATATAAAACGAACTGATATTGTTTAACTTATTATAAATGATATATCCTTTGTTGTTATATATTATGTATCCTTTGTTGTTGTAGATTCGTCAAATTGTACACTAAAGTATATAAAATGACAACGTTGTTTGGATATTTCAATTGCAACGAATGGAAATTCAACGACGATAATTTGCACAATCTACATATGTCAATGTCGGAAGAAGATAGAG